>CAAKHB010003356.1:0-12661 GCA_901007665.1 Aeoliscus strigatus
CTGATTTTAACTTAATCTTTCCATAATCTTTCCATTTCCTTTCCTTTCCTTTCCTTTCCTTTCCTTTCCTTTCCTTTCCTTTCCTTTCCTTTCCTTTCCTTTCCTCTCCTCTCCTCTCCTCTCCTCTCCTCTTCTCTCCTCTCCTCTCCTTTCCTCCTCCTCTCCTCTCCTCTCCTCCTCTCCTCTCCTTTCCTCCCCTCTCCTCTCCTCTCCTTCCCTCTCCTCTCCTCTCCTCTCCTCTCCTCTCCTTTCCTCCTCCTCTCCTCTCCTCCTCTCCTCTCCTTTCCTCTCCTCTCCTCTCCTCCTCCAGTCATCCCGCTGAAGACAGAGTTGGCCTATAAGATTTTGGAAAGAGGCAGAATGAGATTCTGGCTGCAGGCTGAGGAGATTTCTCCGAGTGTCACCTACAAATTCTTTGCTAACAACAAGGAGCTATCTGGAGCTGATGTAAGATTCAGTGTAGTTGCAGTTTATGAGAAAATGATGGGAAAACGTTTCTGGCGTAATGGAGCAGAGGTGTCTGTCTGCAGTGCAGAGGATTCAGTAATAACAATAATCACTGCCCACATGCACGTATCTTCACAAGCCATTTCAAAGTGCATGGCAGCCATTTCCATGCATATTGAATTTGAGATGAAACAGATGTACTCACGCCTCAAAAACCCTCTCTCCTCTGCAGCCCAACAAGATGGGCCATGACGTGTCTACCGGTGTTATTGAGTTCATCATGGACCATTTCACTGAGGAGAATGAAGGGACATTTACCTTCCAGATCACAGACGGAGGGGGCAAAGCGCAGAGTTCACTGGTTCTGATTGGAGATGGTGAGACTGAGCTGTAGCCTGATTATTCACTCCCAGCATCTGTCTGCACAGCCGGCTTCATCTGGGCCTCTGCCGGGCCAGACGGACCAGCAGCTGCTGTCGTATGTGGTTCAGTCCTCGTGTTTGCTTTCATACATGCATAGAAGCTCCCACAGAGCCCAGGATTAGTCAGGATTTTTGAATATATTGCATATAAATAGACATTTCCAAATAGGTTCATTCCTTAGAGGTAATGAGGGGTGAAAACATGTCTATTTCATGGCAAACGCAGTCATTGCAGGATGTATTTTGAGTGACAACCAAAGATTTTTTTCAAATAGACTTTGTTTCTATTGTACAATGACATTTGCATGTGCCGTGCCTGAATAATAACGTTTATAAATACACACACACACACACACGTCCCAAGAAAAACATGAGCTTTTAAAGCAGTGAAATATTCTGAATAAGAATCTGATTAAAACAAATTTGAGTTTCAGTTGAAAACCTTTAGCAGCCACAGCTACAACGCCCTGTGGCCTGGCCCCATCCAAGGGGGCACCGCCTCACCTCAGACACAAAAAACAGATTTGAATACTGTAAGATCTTATAGTTATGGTGTGTGTGTGTGTGTGTGTGTCTCAGCCTTCAAGGCAGCACTGGCTGAAGCTGAGTACCAGAGGAGAGAGTACATCAGAGTCAAGGAGGGTAAGAAGCACAAAACATTAGCATTACCCATTAGCATACATTGCTGAAACCTGAACCCCACGACTCTTTAAACGACATAAATACTTTTAAATTAACATATTCATGAAACTATATATCACACTAAACATGCGCCTGACTTGAATGAAACATGAGGATGTTTGCTGTGTTTGCAATAAATGTACACAAAGTTCTTCCACGTGATCATGTTTCATCTCTGACCTCCGGTGTCTGTCAGGGCCTCACTTCAGTGAGTTCCTGACACTTCAGGTCGGAGACGACTGCACCGTCACTCTGGTGTGCAAGGTAAACACAGTACCGCTTCGTGATTGTTGATTTGACGATAAAAAAACCCAGAACCTGTTGACTTGTTAACTTGTCTGTGGACGGTGTGTGCAGAATCAGTCGATACTGGATGGGAAATGATAAATAGTGTTTGGATGGTGTCATCTTTCATCAGTTTATTTGGGAATTTAATTTCTAAATATATGCAGTACACAGCAGGCATATCGTTCACTAATACGTAGTCCAGTAATTATTATTATAAATGTGTTATTTAAAAATGACTACAGGGCCCAACGTTCGCCTGACAAGGAGTAAGCAGAGGGAGAGTTGAACTAACTCCTAATGGACTGAAACATTAACTTCTCTTCACACACACCATCGACTTAGTGCACGTCCATCTTTTCATGAGTGATAAAAACAAGGAGAGGTGAAGAATCACTCACAGGTTCATGCACACGCTCTTTACAAGAGCTTTTACTCGCACAGCACCTCTAATGGGAATGTTTCCCGTCAAACACTAAAAGGACCAGAAGGAAGACGAGGTGCAGCACGTCGAATGAGTGACCAGCTGCTGCTCTGTCCATCTGACGGGCTTTAATACAGAATGTGTAAAAAACAGCAAAAACCTCCAGAATATTTGAAATATTGTCATCATTTCATCACCTTAGGTTGCGAACTTGAAGAAGGAATCGGAGTTCCACTGGTACAGAGAAGACACAGAAATCATCCCTGATGTGAAACCTGACCTGGGATCAGGAGTCTGCAAACTGCCAATTAAACTGGTAATGGCACTTTGAAGCTATCGATCCTCTGACTGCTATAAACCGGTGTGCTTTACTACGGTAGAAATACCAGGGTAGAGTGTAGCAGGAGTGTAAAAACTACAGCTACAAGGTGAGCACATGTTCTCTTCTGTCTCCAGTTCTCTTTGCAAACCGCAGGAGTCTACAAGGCCACCATCAGTGATGACAGGGGAAAGGATATGAGTCAGATTGACATTTCCGGAAAAGGTAAACCTGTTTTTTTGGTTTTTTTTTTTTTTTAATTTTTTATCGAATTAAACAGAGCAGGAATCTGGAAATTTAAAGTTGAGACTTGGAGACAGTTTTTGGAAGGATGCAGGTTTAAATGTCAGATTAATTGGTCGTCCATCAAACCAATGGAACGCATCTTATTTAACACAGCAGACCAGTAGGGGGCAACATGGGCCACTAGTGATGGAACAATCCACTATCCTAACGTAACAGAGACAAGTTGAGATAAACCCGTCAATGTTCTTTTCTTTTTTTTATCGTATTTTGTCCACATTAAACCAGTGTGTTTGAGCTGGCATATGCACATTTCTGGAAATGGGTTCTTTCCTGAACCTAGGACATCATAGCTCCACCTCTCCTGTGCGCTACCGCCGCCCACAAAAAGAACAACAACAACAGTGTCGCGTTGATGCTCTAGAAGCATGATGCATCGCACATGTTTTATGCACATTTATTTGGCAGAGTTACAGCGCCACTTACAGGCCAAATGTCACTACGGATCGTCGCAAACACGCAATGTGACAGGAGCTGAGAAATACTTTCCTCACTGAGCTTTGAATGCAGCCGCCAGGGGGCAGCCATGGTCTTTTCTACCTGAAACTGTTTGTCTCTACCTCTCTTGTAGTATTTGACGACGCCATAAACAAGCTCAACCAACTGGCTGGTAGGTATCTGCCTCCTGAGCATGGAAACACACTAAGCATCAGCTCACAGACATTTATACAAACTGCAGTGAATGTCATTTCCATTAAATTGAGATCAAAATGACACACCTCAGTTATGATGGTTCATTAGATACAACCCCCCCCCCACACACACACACACAAGCACGTATCAGCACATGGCAGAAGTGCTGCAAGCGTTTGGCCGTTGCACCATCCCGGGTTGAAATTCCACTGCGCTGTCACAGCGACAGTGTGGAGGAGCGTCTTCCTCCTATTTTAGGAGCCGGTCACCTGACGGCGCTGCAGCATCTCCACAGAGGATCATTACTGGGAGGGGTCCAGGTGGAGGACTCACGTGTGCACAGATGCTCAAACATCTGAACTAACACTGCAGCCTCCTTTATCTGTGCAGATTAGACGTGTGCTGGTGCTGTGACGGTAACGCTGCTCTCTCACCTCCATCGCCACTTTTAGGGGCGAGTGCGGCAGAGGTGGTGATCAACTGCACAGCAACAGGCATCCAGCTGCAGTGTCACATGAAGTACTACACCTCGGAGATGAACATCAGCTGGTATCATGGGTGAGGACAGACACAAACGGAATACTGCCAGTAAAACTACGATTACATCTGTTTTTATTGCAAGAGTGACAATCTGGTAATTATTTTTCATCTGTCGTCGGCCGTAAACACATTATTTTTGTTTTTCTCTCAAGTGAAACCGTCACAAGTGACAAATACAATAAGCAGAGTAATATAACCTGTCATGGCTCTTGGCAACTGTTTTCATTATCCTGTTTTATTTCAGTAAGATTGCCTTGTTCTGTGATGGAAATCATACCCATATCATTTTCTTAACAAGAAACAAGGTCTGTCTGCAGCCACAAACACTCCACGGTGATCCACAGATTATGAAATGGGTACAGAGAATAAGAGCAGACAGGAAGGATGGAGGAGAAATGGAAAAGATAAGGGATAAGGAGGGATATGACATAGTGACTCTGTCTTTCAGATTAGGTTTTGTAAACATGATTGTCCATTACCTGTGAAAGTAACACTCACATGAATACACACACTCACACTGTACCCCCCTCTGCCCCCCATTAGAGACACGAAACTCTCCCACAGTGATAAGATGCTGATAGGAGGAACTCCTGATATGGCTACAATGGAGGTACGGTCCAGATTTTACAGGTTTACTGTCACATGACACATGAGACAACGCACACATTGAACGAGAATTCATGGCACGAAACACACTTTGGACTTCATCAGTAATAATATACAAATGAACTAACTTCCTTATTTACTGTGTCTGGAAACTAGATTCCCAGAGAGTCGACCAGCATGATGAAAATAAACGAGTTCCATGATATTTTATTCTCATTTTTGGTATTATTAGGGTTATTATTAGCTAATCATTAACAGCGCTGTGGATGTTCAGATCATTGAGCCCGTGGAGAGGGATACAGGATTGTACTCCATTGTGATCACCGACCCTGAAAACGCCCACAAACGCACCCTGGACCTGAGCGGTGACGGTCAGTCCTGTGTGGTCCTGTCTCACTTCTTTTCATTGCAGATCTCATGCTGGAGTTTACAGTAAAAGTATCAGATGCACATTTGTTTCACTGGAGTTCAGACTGTCTTTGTTTTTTGCAGTATATGAGCGGGCATACGCCGAGTTCCTGAGACTCAAGTACGTATTTATTTACGTATTTACAACATGTTATTGAGATTGATAAAAAAAAAAAAAAAAAAAAAAAAATCTGTCACATGATTGTTTGTTTTAATCAATTTGAAAGAGAGTTTTTCATTTAGTTGTAAACGGAATGTTCTAATCAACATAGTGCTGTTACAACAAAAACACCAGCAGGTCAAACGGTCTAGAAGGTTCTCCAGAAGAACATCAAGGGGTCTACAGACGCACACACAGACACTCGTCCTCCACGATATGAGCCAGCCTGTCAGAGTTAGTCTCATGTTGTCCAGGTGTCTCCGCTGGGGGCGGAGCCTCTCACGATCAGCTGTCAATCAGGTCACATGGAAGTTTGGTCTTGTTGAAGCATCTGACACGGTGAAGATGCTCAGAGAGCTTTGTGTTTGACTGACAACCCTACATCACAGGTCAAGGGTCAGAATTACAGGGTGTTAAACGGAGCTTCTGTTTATTAATGTACAACTTGGACATTTAACCACGTGTTATTGACATTTACAGCTCAAATATTTACACGTGTTTGCGTGTGTAAATCCTTTTTGTCGATTGTTGATGTACATCGGCTTTCTTTCTACGACTTGTGTTCCTCTTGATCGTTGGTGATCGTAAACGAGCACCAACACTATGCAGACCTTTTTTTTTTTTGCTTTCATGACTCCAGTTTTTGCCTTGAACGCAGCCGACCTCCATCACACACACGCACAAGAGACACTGACAGAAGTATTTGTGTGGCACGCACCATTTAGTCCAAGTGCACACTGGAATGTTCTGGATATGTTGTGTGTGTGTGTGTGTGTCCGTTTGTGTTTTCCGCTGACAGAATTCCGCCCATAAATAAATGTCAAAGATGCCTGCACTGCTTCTGTTAAGATGTTCAGGTGAAAAAAAAACGCCACATGTGTCTCAGTCTTGGTTGTCGTTCACCGCCGGAATGATAATTAATCTTCCTCTCATTTTTAACACACGCTAAAAGAAGTGGAGAGAATCAGTGTTAAAAATAGAATCGACGTGTTAGCTGAGATCCGTCGACGTGAAAACCTTCCAGCTCCTTTCAGCGCTGTAAATTAGAAGTAAAAACAATGAACGTGACATGCAGAGTGGAAACCTCATTAAGTTTCAGACGGGTCTGCCACTGTCAGTCGTCCCCCACTGAAATAAGACCCACAGTTTTAATCCACAGCAATTAATGGTTACAGTCTGACCAACGAAGACGTACTTTATTTATTGATCGTGATCAGCTCATCCATGATTATGCAACCTGTCTGTTTGAATACATTTAATTATAGAATTGCACTTTTTATTTATTCTCTATCTACACTTTGTGGATGTGACGGTTGCTGGAAATGGCCTCTGTACATTGATATTAATTTTATCTAACATATTTGTTTAACGTATTTTTGATTCATTTAATGTTTCATCTGTTATTTAAAAAATAACGACATTTCTAAGAGACCCCAAACTATTGAACGGGCGTGTGCTGTTTCTGATCAATAACTTGAAACTTTTCTCTCTGTGACATTCAGGGCTGAAGCGTACGCTGAAAAGAGTGAGTACCCCGACGTACGCACACACCTGAGACATCAGATGCACCAACCGCTGTCCTAAACCCTGACGTGTTCTGTTTCAGACCGAGGTAAAGTTGTTGGAGGTCTGCCGGATGTGGTAACCATCATGGAAAAGAAGGTGATGTGGCAGCGAGTAATGTAATGTATCCAGTGACATGTGTCCAAATGAGAGTATCAGACTCAGACAGAAACTGTTTGAACCAAAATCATGAATATTTGCATAAGTAACTGTGATTTAATTAGACATTAGTCTCCAGTACCACTTTCTTTTATTTCCATAATCTGGTGATGGTGGTGTGTGTGTTTGTGTGTGTGGTCGACTTCCTGTCTCTTTTCTGAGAAGTACTGTTTGTGCCTCCAACAGACCCTGAGCCTGACGTGTACAGTCTGCGGCGATCCCAAACCTCAGGTGTCCTGGCTGAAGAACGGCGTCGAGGTCGAGGCTGATGATCAGGTGAAAAGTTCACGACGTCATCCTTCACGAATCCTGTGAATGACACAGGAAATACCAAATACACATATTACCTAATACTCACAATACGACCAAATTCTCAGTCAATACCTGCAGTACTACCAAATACTTACAGTAATACCCTAAGTTACTGTCTGCTGGTGAGAAATACCACGTGTGTGTACATCTCTACCATCACGGCGATGAACTGTAAACAATCTCCTCATGCGTATCTAAAATGGAAATACAGTTTCTGTTCTTTTGGGAAAAAATGGCGCGATCACGTGCCATCATATCCGCCGTGCAGGTTTACGTGTTCCGAACACCCCTGGGTGGCTGAGGAACAAATCAGCCTTCAATAACTCATTGACCTACTTGCCAAACAATATGAGTCTCCGGTTTGTCCTCCGTCGGTTGAGGCTCGTTCAGCAGCATCAGCTTCCCGCAGCTCCTGCTGCCTTTGAAGATTTAAGTTTGTGGGTCCATGAGGAATATGTGCTGAAGTTTGCCCTCTTCTTCTTTTATTCCCTCACCTGCTAATAATCTGAAACGAGAGCTGAAATCCTCGGTGATCTGTGTTCCAAACCTCAGGAGAGCCTCTTCCCAACCCAGTTACCACCAAGACTATTGTAGCTATTTACAGAAAAACAAACAGAAATATCAACCGATCCGGAGAATCTTCCATGGAAGCGCACTCACTAGTGAGTTTATCAGGGTATGTGTTCAATCCGCATGGTCATGTCAGAAAAACTGAACATGACCCGCAGTGGGAAAGAGGTGAAAAAAAGGCAGAAAACAGAAAGAGGTGACAGATACTGTAGGTGTTGAACAAACAGACATTGAAGGTACCGAGGTAAAAGAAGAGATTTGGCTTCTGAAAGTTGCTAAAGAGTCCAACAGTGTCTGTCCATGTCCGTCCAATCATTGATGGTAGCTGGAGAAATCCAGGAGCGGTGGATTCTGTCCCTCGAATCCTGGCGCTGTGTGTCATCTGCGTAGCAGTGGAAGTTTATGGAGTGTTTCCTAATCACATCACTAGGGGGAAGCATATACAAAGTAAATAATAATGGTCCGAGCACTGACCCCTGGGGTACTCCTTGGCTAACTATGGTGTGCACTGAGCTTTCCTGTTTGATGGTCACCTACTGAAACTGGCCTGATACATGGAATCGGAACCAGGCTTATTCCACTTAAGCGTTCCAGGCTGTGTAGTAACACTTGATGGTCAGTAGTGTCAAAGTACAGAGATTGTGCCTCTATCTGAAGATGTCAGAAGGTAACGTTTACAAGATTAGTCTCTGTCTCAAAACATATAATAATGTGAAATGACACACGGAAAACGCACTGAACACACTCACTGAAATGTGTTTAAAACGTTTGTGAAGTAACAAAGCTTCAGACGCCTCCTATAGGAGCGACTAGTCACGGGCTTTGCTCAAGTGTCTTTGGCAAGTTCTTCCGCACAAACTGTCTTCAAATATGGAAGGTTCCAGGGGTCTCTTCTGTGAACGCTGACCGTCAGTTCCTTCCATATATTGTCAACTGAACTCAAGTCAGTGATTGAATGACAGATTTCGGTTGGTTTCTTGTCTTGTTTCATGCTTTTCCGCACCTCCTTTATTCTTCTTATTATTGTTGTTGTTGTTATTGTTATCATTGTTATCATTGCACACATTTCTTGCACACAACACTGACTGGGTTGTTTTTGCATTATTCTGCATTCTCCTGCTGGAGTTAATTTACAAATGGTAGATGCTTCAGGTCTGTTTCTGGATCTACATAAATCCTCCAAATTAAAAACATTATGTTCTTGTATCGACCACAGAAATGTACTAATGATGAAACCCTGCATATGAGTGGGCAACTTCATAAAATAGTAAAAACACATACAGTGAAGCTCCTGGGTGTCAAGAAGGGAGGGTTTTTTTTTTGTAATAGTATTTTCAATTTGGCTTTTTGCTGGACTTGATTCACCCGCGTAAGCTCACCGGGCTCAGTGGAACTGATAGAAATAGAATAGATATTGATATTGGTTCCTGTGTTGTCCAAACACGCCCACGCATCGTTCGATCACTCTCAGATTACGTGTTGCTGCACTAAGCAAAAGACAAATCTGTTCTTAAATACAATTCAAATATCTTTCTAATTAAATCCTCCACTTTTCCCGTTTCAGTACGTGGTCTCCCTGGACCAGGGCAGATTTGCCAGTCTGACAATTAAAGGTGTGTCCATGGAGGATTCTGGCAGATACACCATGACTGTGCAGAACAAATATGGAGGGGAGTCTGTGGATATAGTTGTAAGTACTGCTGCTGTGTACCACAAATGACTGGATTTACTCAGAGCAGTGGAGTTTCCCTGGACACTGATTTGTTTCGGTGGGATTGCCATGTAATTCATATCGGAGACCCAGACAAGCTTTGACCTTTCTGCATCTGATTTGTCAGTTCCGACGTAAAGCCTTCTTTGTTTCTTCTTCTTGTCTTTTTTTTACTGCACATACACACACCGTTACACGGTAATACTACTGAAATGCTGTAATCTTCCAATCTCCAGGTCAGTGTTTACCGTCATGGCGAGAAAATTCCTGAGGCCAAACCAACTCTGACCCCTAAAACCATCATCCCTCCCAAACTCCCCATTGAGATTCCTGAAGCGAAAACCCAGCCTGCAGCTAGCCCCGCCCCCTCCTCTCAAAGCCCCGCCCCACCCAAGGCCGCACCAGGAAGAGGGATGAAGAGCCCCACCCCTACAAGGAGGAAGTAAAGAGAACGAACCATCTTCACACCCTGGTGCACATTTTGACAACGCACTAAGAGGCATTTATGGGCATCCTCAAACTTTACTGAATGTTGAATGAAACGGCTCAAACAGAAATTACAGAGCTGCTTGATAGCTAACGAAACCTTACAACTGTGATCGAAAGCAAATAAATCACTTTAGAACACGAGCGTGTGTGGAATTATTTTAACGCTAAAGCTGAGATAAACATTTGCTTGTTGAGAATTAGAATACCCACCGTATCTCCAGGAAAGGAGTGATTTGGTTCCCAAAGAAACCTCCAGGGGGCAGCAGATCCCCTGAAAGTGTTTATCTCAAGTGAAAGTAGAAAAGTAAGAAACGCTGTGCAGAGCTAGCTAGCAGGTACCGTGCTGCTAGCGACTGACGCTAATGACATTTAACCTTCACACTCTGTCCGGGTCTGTCCGTCTGTCCGACATGCTCGATGTGTTCATGTTAAGCAGATTTCCAGAGGGTGAAACTCTCACTGAACCACTTCGGAACTCGCCAAGAGCTCACGTGACATCTTATTTTGACTGCGGACGTCCTGCTGAGGAGCGCCGTGGAGGTCGACGGACAGATGCAGCTTCGGGATGCCACAGCAGCTCGACCGGTCATGTTGCTGTCACTAGCGTCATTTTCTCCTTCTCCTAGTCATTGGACGTTACATCCTCTTAGCTCCTTCTAGTGATGGTCAGATGAAGCTTCATGAAGCTCTGAAGCTTTCTAGCTAGTTGGTTCACAATAGGTTCATTTCTTGAAGCTTCATGTGCTCACAACCCCCCCTGGTGGTCAAAGACAGACACATGTGAATTGGTGATACACTGAAGGCTGACAACATGGAATGGGCAAAGGAATGATGTCAAACTGCCAAGAACGACAAATTCATCTTCATTTATGAATTGCGTTGTTCATACATGTAATATTTTGTTTAGGTCATATCAGTTTGTCTTTATAATGTTTGTCTAGATATAATTTCTGTCTAAATAAATCACACAGAAACAACAGAAAGACAGTTTGAAGTGTTTTAAACAGGTTTAAAGCAGCAGGCACTGATTGGGAACGTATGACAGGGCAGTCAATACGCTTCTGGTACCGATATGGGGGTGGGGGGTTGATTAGCTTCATTTAGTTTTCATTTACTTAGTATTTATTTAGTATGTAGTAGTTTAGTTTGTGAGAAGACTCACCAAAGCGTTCACTTGTAATTATTTCTTCTCTTTTGGTTGTCGTTGGGGAATCAGTAGTGTGATTGATAGTATTTCTCACTTATGGTGATTCCTGAATGTTGACGCACAATACGCTACCTACAGAAGAAGGAATTCTTTACTTTCCCCTCACACTCTCCAGGGTCCAGGTCAAGTCATAGGTCGGAGGTCCAGTGAAGCGTGTGGAGCAGGTGGAGGAATCTCATGGTCGTGGAACATGTTTTATTTATGCATGAAGGATTTCATTTACATGTTTCAGAAATTCTCCATGCACAGTTGACAGAGACTTGGACTCTTCTGCGCAGGTTTTACCTTCCATACAAATGAACGGGGCGGCACTGAACGTGTCGCTCAGGAGCAGAGGAGGGTCAGTAAAAACCGTCACTGTCGCCTGACCGCTGCAGATACTGAAGAAACAGATACCGGAGATCAGCTGGCTGTCACACACACACACACAATGCTTATATTAATTGTACGTAACAGGTGGATCTCATTTTCCTCCTGGTCCTCAGCCAGTGGCACTGACAGACATGTTATGAGAAGGTAAAGACTCATTCCCCATCGCAGGAGGAAGTGATGGCAAAGCTGATGAAAAAGATTGCTGATGAGATTTGTGGTTCATTAAAGCTGATGAGAGGAGAGCAGACGGAGGGGAGGGAGAGAGGCAGCGGAGGAGGGTAAATTCATTGTTTCTGTGTTTGCTGTTGCTAATAAAAGAAAGAGATTACACTTTGCTGGGCCTGTTTATTCATCCTGTCAGAGAGACGGAAGCACTGGAGAGTCGGTGAGAGTGAAAGAGAGACCGAGAACGGAAAAAAGTGGGATTTGGTGAGGTTGCTTTTGTTTCCTGGTGTGATTTGTGTGTGACAGCAATTTAAAGAGTGAACAAATAAGAATGAGAGAGGCTGAACTGCAGGAGAAACAAGCTGTTTGGGTTTAGCTGTAACTCATTTCTGCTGTCAGTTTAGGAAGGATCCTAATATGTATTAGATTGTGCTGCTAAATATATACGGGAGGAAAAACAGGCTGTGTGTCACAGAGAGATTAATGCTGGCGATGCATCGTTGCGTGGCAATAAAGCACCTCCGAAGTGTGACAGACAAAACACAGGAAGGGAGCGGGACTTTTCGGGGGGGAACGAGACATCTGAGTCATTTTGATGTTTCTCTGATCATCAGCTGGGAGATCGTTCCCCCGACTTTGTAATTAATGTTCACATTTTTAATCAACATAATTACAGAGTCCAAATGTCACCATGGAAACCAACTTTTAATTTTGATAAATGTGAAGAGGGTCTCATCACACACACACACACACACACACACACACACACACACACACACACACACACACACACACACACACACACACACACATTTCCATTGTGGGATAAGTGCTGACAATTATCCTGATGATGATACCGATTGCTTCAGATTTTGCCTAAAGCCA
>CAAKHB010003357.1:4456-15857 GCA_901007665.1 Aeoliscus strigatus
AGATGAAGAGTGACGACTTTACACTTGGCCTGAGCTGTTGAGGTGAGGTGCTTCATCATTATAATCGGCTGCTAAAGAAATGTAAAAAAAATAATAAGAAGAAACCAAAGAGGAGGACAACAGTAAATAAATCATGTTTTATGCAATGTTATTTTAGTCCATTAGCCACACATCCTACACACACACACACATTATGATCACAAGTCAGTTAACCAGGTTCTGATACATTTCTTAGTATTCTGGATTGTTTGCTAATCTCACAACCTTCATTTGTCTGCAGAGCATGTATCCACCTGCTCCCACTCCTTGAAAATGAATCCAAGAGTATTTAGATCTACTCAACTGAATCATTGCAATAAAGTCAGTGTTACACCTCCTCTTGACTTACTTGTGTGCTATTGCCAAACAGAAGTCAGTAAATGTCTAAGTGACTGCTGTTCATTCTCACATAGCAGCTGCAACAAGTTATATTACTCATATATTACATCAAATAATCACTTACTTACTAGAGTTGAGTGTGGTTAACGTCTGATGACTAACAGGGGGTTTTTATGCCCTGGGTCCACTCGCCAATTCTGACTTATGCCACCAGGAGGTGATACGATTTTTTTTTTTTATGACATTGATCAGTATAAAATATATAGCATATGCCTCATGCATGAGTCATGTAAACCTAAACCAAAAACATAAAATTGTGTTTTACAAAAAAATTGTATTCGTGTGCATCTGCCAGTAGTTTGTCACCGTACAGCAGTCAGCTATAAGATTACCATCAACCTGTCTCATATCGTGAAGATCCCCCTTTCAACACTAAAACAGCCATGACGAATCGAGGCATGGACTCCATTAGACTTTTGAAGGTGTGCTGTGGTGTCTGGCATCACATTAGCAGCAGATCCTTTAAGTCAGTAAGTTGCGAGTTAGGGGCTCCGTGGATCAGACTTCTTGTTTGTCCAGCACATCCCACAGATGGTCAGTTGGAGTGAGATCTTAGGAATTTGGAGGCCAAGTCAGCAACTTGAACTCGTTGTTGTGTTCCTCACCTCATATCTGAGTATGTCAGGGTGCAGTCGTTTTCTGAATGAAGCCACTAACATTGGGGAATATGTTTCCTATGTAGTTAGTTGGCAACAATGTGGCATATACTATGCGCACATGAATGGCAGGACATGCATTTCACAAACAATCTCACTGCTTTCACTGTTTTGTTTTTTTCCACAGTGCATCCTGGTGGAATGTGTTCCCAAGGTAAGCCACACACTCTAGCGATCAGATGTGTGATGTACACTACCGTTCAAAAGTTTGGGGTCATCCAGACAATTCCAGTTGTGTAGCTTCTGTAATCAACAGTTTTCATGTGTGCAAACATAATTGCAACAAAGGTTTTCTAATCACCATTCACCTTTTAACATGATTAGCTAACAAAATGTAGCATTAGTACACAGGAGTGATGGTTGGTGGAAAAGGCCTCTGTAGGTGTAGGTAGATATTCCATTAAAATCAGATGTTCACAGCTTAGAATAGTCATTTATCACATGTCTAGATGAGTCTGATTCATTTAACGTTGTCGTCATTGAAAAAAAAAAAAAAAAAAAAAGGAGGACATTTCTAAGAGACCCCAAACTTTTGAACAGTAGTGTAAATTCAAACATAATTCATCAGACCAATTCCCCTTCTTCAACTGCTCTGTGGTTCTGGTGCTCACATGCTCTTGTACACACCTTTGTCAGTGGACAGGGGCCAGTGTGGACACCAGTAAAAGCCTGCAGCTCTGCAATTTGAGCTACACAACGTCTTCTGGTTGACAAGACCACATGGACCAGTCTCAGTGAACCTTAGCTATCCATGAACTTGTTGCTGGGAGACCAGTTTTCCTTTCTTGGATGATTTTACATGTGCAATGACCATCTAACCACAATTTGGCTCTTGTGACACTGTAACAATTCACGTCACCTGTCAGGAGTAATAATAGCTGATCAGTGTACATTGCTGAGCACAGCTCAATGTTGGATGTTCAGATTCACAACAGTCAAGGCTTTATGAAGATTACACAAATATGCTTGTTCCTCCGTTGCTGACATTTCAGTGTTTTCTTGAATATATGAGTAACAGTTTGAATGTTGGCACTCAAATTCCATGCTACTAAAGCTGTATTTATTAAAAATTTGAAAAGTCATTGTTTGTGTAGCTCTTCCCGCAGAACAAACCAGTGCACTGATCAACACCCCAGCTGTGAGGTCTGGTTGCAGGGCCGGGCGGCAGACCAGTGAGCTAAACAGGTCCAGTCATCCCCCCATCACACCAAACAACCTCCTGGCTAAAGAACA
Organism: Aeoliscus strigatus; assembly: GCA_901007665.1. NCBI lineage: Eukaryota > Metazoa > Chordata > Actinopteri > Syngnathiformes > Centriscidae > Aeoliscus > Aeoliscus strigatus. The sequence goes on from CAAKHB010003357.1 coordinate 6,784, forward strand.
AGGAGAGGCAGAGAAACTAGAAACAGACAGAGAAACTTAAAGAGAAGAGAAACACAGATGCTCAGTATTTCCAGTGCTCCTGGTCAATAATATCACATATCTGACGAGACAGACTCGGGTTATTCTACATCGATTGTCTGTGTATGCATGTGTCTGTGTGTGTGTGGATGTGTGTGGGAGTGTAGGTGTGTGTGTGCTAGCAAAAATGTTCTTCTTCAGATGTGGACTGTAATCACAACCACATGACTGTTCCACAGGAAGTCCTCTAGCGAAGGACAGGAAGCAGGAACACAGGGACCACATCATTAGTCTCGCTATTCTCTCCAAAACCCCACAGCCAATCAGAGCCTTGGACAGGGCAAGAAGGGGTGTGGTTGGTGATGCGTTCATGACTGTGTACGTTTTCTATTTGTGTGTGGAGCCTGCAGGCTGGCATTAATAACTTATTTGTTTACGGAGTGTAATGAGTCCAGATTGTGTGTGTTTAGTAGAGTCGAAGCAGAACTTTGGAGGAGGATTGGCATTAAAGCCAGAATAACTACAAAACACACACACACACACACACACACACACACACACACACACACACACACCTTGCAAAAAAAAAACACTAGCAGTGTGCCTACCACATTCTCACCGCCCTTTCCTTCTCTGTTCTGCAACTCATCAAGACGAAAGAGGCTAATTTCTGTCGATGGCTTACAGGTGGCCAGTGCCAGGTGAACCACATCGACTGCGCTGGCCAGCAGAAACACACTCACACACACGCACCAACACACCTCTATAATCGAGCCCTTTATAGCCCTAATGCTATACATCAAAGAGAGAAACACACCATATTAAAACATCCAAACTCCAACATATGCACGCTCATAAGGCATGAGGGATTTCCATCAAATCTGAGGGTCAAGCCAAAACATTTTCTACTAACATGTCTAATACTGCTTTAAATAATAATAATAAAAAAAGTACAGTTAAAACTTTTCATTTTGAAATTCTCCAAAGACATCTAACTTTAAAAAAGTTATCAACAATAATCTCAAAGCAATAGTTATCTTTTGTTGGACAGCTGCCTTTTGGGAAATAGAAATACTTCAGCTGACAGATACAATCTACTGAGTGTGAGCTGATTGTTACAAATAACAGGGATATGATGTGGAATGACGTTCCCTCCAGCTCTGAGCTTCATATAATTCAGTTCCCACAATTTGCAGATCACCTCAGAAATTTCATCATGCTCCCAACTTCACCTCCAATCGTGCTTGTATCAGAACTCAGAGGTGCGCATTAATCACACTCAAATATCCTTACAACTTGACACAACATTTGACGTGTCTGAGCTGATGATGATACTTTGAGCATTTATAGAGACAGCAAAGCCTCTCGTTGAGACGAGAGAACCAGAGCCAGAGTTCTCAGGTTTTTCTGCTCAAGCTGTGTTTTTTTTCTCCCCCACTCACACAAGTTTCACATTCATGGAAATCCATCTGTCTCTCTCACTCATCTTATAAAGGTTAAGAAGTGTTCTATAATGTTACAAGACCAAGATGAGAGATTGAGTTCAAACTCTTTCATTCATCCCAGCCAGGGGAGATGTATGTGTTGTGTGCATGAGTGTGTGTTCTTGTGCACATGTAGGTTGGATGGCGGCTCTTTGAAGCTGTGCCCTTGCCTTCATTAAACACAGTCCTACAGCCTGCAACAACTTTCTGGGAATGTGTTGATAGCTCGCACAGACACACATGCACACAGTGCAGTGCCAGTAAAAATGACCAGCGCTCTTTGAAGCCAGTGTCACTGCGCAAAGTGATAAGATGAAAGCTGATCATCCCGCCTCAAAGGATCTTGCAGTGCCTCAAGTGCACACTATGCCGACAAGCGAACAACTAGGAGGGGAGCCAGGAGGTCCTGTTGATGCCAAGCTGACTGCTACATGCCACACTTATCAGCTGCTATCTGATTGGACGAAGACTGTAAACTGGCACTTGGCAATTATAGATTAAGAACTACATTGACGACACATTCTACTTTGAAGTAGTTAAAGGAGGACAGACTGAAAAACTGGGACAATGCAGGAGGAGACATCAACAAATACATAAGACACAGGAAGAGAGAACCGATTTGTTGACCCCCTTTTTTTTTTCGATGATCACAGATGGAGCGGTGTCAGGTGCAAAACATTCTGTCCCCATATTCTGTCTATGTAATTCAAGAAGGTGAGGCCTCATACCAATATTTTTACTTTAAGCAGGGTGGGTAGACTGATTTGCGCTGCACAAGCGTTGAAATGCAAATGAAACACTCAAATGTTTGAGTATATAAGGCAATAATAGGTCAGACATCAATTGCCAGGGATTTTACTTCACCAATCAATGCCTTTTCTGCAATAAAAAAAAACCCCACTACATTTGAAAACTACATCTCATAGTGGAGCTAATAAAAGTGAAGAATTCTGTAAACTGATGGGCCGAACTATAAAATAATGAGAAATATCTCAAAGATTTTGTGCATAGGGGAGATTAGAACACAATTACAGATAGTAAAGGTCAGATTAATCAGCAAAATAACAGGCTGTGAATTAAAAAAACAAAACAGATGTGTGATATTTCACACAGATTTCAACTGTCTTGCAGCTTACACGGCGTACACATACAATAACAATGCAGATAAAGAAAAAACAAAGGAGATTGGCGATGAAAAAGGATACCAAAAGAGAAAAAAAATACGTATATTGAATGTAAGAAGGGTTAGTCTCCGTTCCCTTCCAGGTGAGGCATACAGGTAACACTGGAATGACCTGCTCACACGCAGTTCTACAGCGGCTTATCCCTGCACTTTGATACACCTCCCTCTAATCACTTGTGTACATTTTTGTGTGTATGTTTGGAGTGCATGTGTGTGTCTGTGTCAGTGTAAGTTTGCAATGTTGTGCAGTCTGTCAGTCTTGCTCATTACACTTAATCCCCAGGATGACAATTTCTATCCAATGTGTCAATCTGGGCCTTTGCAGCAGCACTCAGGTAAGGAACTGGGTTTAGCACTTGCTCACTCTCTCCATTTCCCTCCACAAACACACACACACACACACACACACACACACACACACACACACACACACACACACACTTGTCAGGTAACACCAAATCGGGTCACAAAGAGAAGAAAGCATTTTTTGCTTGGCAAGAAAAGCAAACAATTATCCCACATCTGTGCATGTGTGTAAAGAGTGAGGGAGCATGAGGAACAGTGAATGGAAGAGAACAGAGGACACACACACAGATCAGACACAAAGAGAGAAAGAAAGACAATGTCAAGCAACACTTGCTGTATTAAGAAAGTGTTTTTAGGGAGGTTTACACTGATCACTGAACAGCAGCTCGGCTCCAAAGCTGCAGAAATACCTGGAGCCATTCATTGGTCTGTTGACTCCCCTTTTCCTCCTGTCCCTCTCTCATCTTTACCCATGCTGCTTCCCACCAAAAGGGAATCCGAGAAATGTCCACAGAACATCTTTCACCAGTTGTTAATACTGTATCTGCTGTGCCACGATAAAGTCCCGATAAAGTCAGACACACAAAGCAAAGGTGAACCTTATTCATGCAGCTCTGACATTATTTTGGAGCATCAACACACACAAACCACTCGACTTCTAACTGAACAGTGTGGAAGCTAAGATTCTCTTTGCTGCTTCATCCAAAATACACAGAATGTAATCAGTCTCTTTTCTGTCTCCTGACATCTGTGTGGCAAATGACATTATGTGTGTGTGTGTGTGTGTGTGTGTGCATGGCTGGATGTGGCAAAGGTTGGATAACATAACATCTCCTTGATAAATGTGTCGTGCTGTGATCTGTGTGTGTGTACGTGCCTGTGCGTGCGTGCTGGGCTCAACAGTTGGCAGCAACAGGTCTGTTCTAGCAATAAATGGCACTTGATTGAAGGGAAGTATGCACTCAGCTGGTTTGTGTGTGTGTGTGTGTGTGTGTCTTCAAAAAACTCCCATAAGATCAATGAGGCCTATCAGTATGAAAATGACATTGACCTGTGCGTTTGAACTTTACTGGCGCAGAGAGGTCGTATTTTACAAAGCCTTCTTTTACTAGCAAGTTATTCTTAAAGGAAATCCGTGAATAAAGGGGAGAACGAAACAAGAGTTCGGCAAGAACAGAGACAAAAAAGGCATTCATTTGTGCATGGCTTGTTTCCAAGTTCAAAGGGACAGGCCTGTTTGTGTAAATGTGCAAAAAGCAAGGGAGTTATTCCTTTGAACGTGCACGCACACACACACACACACACACACACACACACACACACACACACTCAGACACACACACATAAAAATGAATGCACGCAGACAAACATACGCACAAACAAATTATGGCTAAGCCTAGTTATTACCTAAGCAAACAGAGTTAGCCTGAATGGAATGCCTGCTGTGAAACACACTCGTTCCAGACACAGAGCCTTGTATTACAACAAGGGAAGCAGACGCACACACAAACACACACTGGGTGAAAGAAATAACTATGTGTATATGTAATTAGAAGGCAAAAACAAAGCAAACACATGTTTGGGTAGTGTTCTATGGCTTTGGTGCATTTGCGCTGCGCTGCAGAAGGTTCTAGTAAGCCATTGTTTTTGGTGCCGCTAACCACATGGTATCTCTTAGAGGAGGAGGAAGCCGGCCAGAGACGAACATGTCCGTGTGTGAATGGGTGTTCTTTGAGTGTCAGCAGAGAAAACGATAAATAGCACAAACTCATCAGTGAATGATTGGATCAGATTGGCTGAACCAAACTTGTACAGTACAAGTACGTGTGTTGTTTTTTTTCCAGACATCAGATAAAGTTATGGCCAATTAGGAGCAGTGTTTCACAACAGTTTTCTCTCTCAACCGTTTCCAAAACATTGCTGTCTAAAATAAAATAAATAGCTTAAACTAACTTCAAATTCACATTGCGCAAATTCACAATATCCTAATATAAAATCTTGTTTTTAAACAAAAATTGAGTAATTGCTCCATATTTGAAAGTTAATTCTGGTCCACATAAACACAGCAGCAATATTTTTTATATAAAAAGTAACTTCAATGTTCAAAATCAAACTTTATTTATTCAAGCAAATAATTGAGCATCACATTAGTATATCTAGAATGAACTAGTAACTTTATTTGAAGATTTACTTTACTAGATCCCCATACTAAGGAATGCAAACAAAAGTAAAAGGAAAGATCATTTTGTTCTCGAAGTAAAAAGGATGCAGGCTGTGGATGCAGATGAGACAGAGTAGGACAAATGCGGCATGAACGTTGCGTGGTCCAGTTGTTTGTCATCTGTGGTGTCACAGAGCAGCTGTATGTTATTCTAGAAGTATATTAAATAAATGAACAAATGATGGCTGTGTATACATACCCATCATTCATGGAGCGAGATAAAAACAGAGAGCACAAGAAAGAGAGGAAATACAGCGAAAAAGAATGTGGCCCGAGCGAGGGGAAACTGACAAATTAAATTGAGACGCAGAAGAGAAAGACAGATTCCGTCCACACTGGAATGCCATCTTTACAGTCTATGAGAGAGCTAGTGAAAATTGAACTCAGGTGCAGTGTGATGGTGAAAAAGCCATTTCCCCATTAAGGCTATGGAATCTCACATAAACAAATTACACAAATACTTTCTCTATAAAAGAGAGGGTGAGCTCTTTTCTAACCGTGTAGTGAAACCTGAGCGGGCTCTTGTTTATGTGTGTGACAGAGTGTTTACATTGTCCTCCACTCCCATCTCTTCAGATGGCAAGAACACCAGGCCTCCAACAGCTCAGCTCCTGTCATACTACCTGTCTGTCTATGACATTTACGTTATGGAGAACATGTGCTGCATCGGTATGTCCCTCTGTCTCATTGTGTGTGTGTGTGTGTGTGCACGCGTAAAAAATACTACTAATAAAAATTATTATTCTGACCATAACAGTCAAATGTGAAGAGTCCATTTCCTCTAATTACTGCTACGAAACATATTTCCATCTTGGAAGTAAAAACAAAATCTGACATAATGCCATCCTACTAAATCACTACTAAACTGAATATGTTCATTCATCTGTGTTTCAATTTAAAATCATGCAGTCATATTTTTGGGACGGTCTCATATATCATCATCAACCAAACTGCATGAATAAGACTGGAGATGTACTCCTGTGAGTCAGCACACCTCTCTAATCTGGTTCCCAACAACTTGAATCATCACAATACATGACAATCAATGGTGTTGTTCTGAGATGAGCAGAAGGGGGACCACCCAGCGCGACAGCCAGCATAGCTGCAGGGTTGATCCATTGCTGTGTACGCACTTGGACGTGTCGAGCCACTCCCTGATTGGATATTTGAGTGGAGCAAAAAGTACAATGGCACCTATTGATGACTCGTGCAATGACAGGATTTATCATGTTGCTCTGAAAGCTGATAACATCCATGTTTTTTCTTATTTACCGGCCTTTTGCCATCAGTATAGCCCATTATTACAACCAGAAATTATATTATCCATCCATTTATAATACCACTTGTCCTTCTTCACCACCCATTTCAACAATGAGCATTGTTAGCTCGGTAGAAACAAAGCACAGTGCAACGCTGGCTCTGTTTTAGCCGGTCCAAAGTACATCAAACACAAAGCCAGCGGCGCAAGAAAGCTGGCAAATGGAGAGAGAAAAGCAAAGAAGCAGAGAGAAACACAGAAGGAGTGACAGAGATGCACTGATTCAAAGCAACCCCTAAAGTGGAAGCCTGGGGATAAACAACCAATCAGAAACGGATCGCTGTCCGTCCAAATCCGAACACATTCCAGTGTGAATCCTCTCCAGATCCTACCAACTAACCCCGGGGGTGTGCACAAACATAAGACACATACACACAATGTTACACATATACAAAGCAGCATCTTAACCGAGGTCTGGCATTACAGCTGAAACCCAGTCTGTATTCAATCTGGCCGCAGTTTGTACTGAAACCTTTCACATCTCTGCCCATCAAAGCTAGTAACACATGTACATTTGTGTCAGGATATCCCTTTTCAGAGTGTGTGTGTATGCTGTCTGCATGATAGGGCATCTTTGGTTCCTTTGGTTTAGTACTAACAAGAAAATGACATACTAAACACAGAGAGTGCAATGATTTGTGTGTGCAAGTTAGTGCTTGCCCACTTACAGTATGTGTGTGCGTGAGTGTGGCTGTGTTTCTGCCAGTATGTGCACACGGTTGCATGACACTGTGTGGTTGTGTAGATTCCCTCCTGGCACTGGCAGTGTAAACCGAGGAGGGTCTTACATGGGCTTTAATCCTGTGCTGAATGTCATCGTACAAGTGTGTCTTTCTCATTCGGCATTTGATAAGAGACAGTGAGAGGGCAGGAGTTTGACAGCACATGTGCATACATGAGCATATATGGGGGAGAAAAAAACATGTAAAGTGGCCCAACGCACTGGTGGGATGATCACGATTATAGCAGTGACATACAGTAAGCTGTGAGAGACACGCAGAGCAGCTACAGCACTAATCCACTTGTCTGACCTGATCTGGTAATGGAGAGGCCACTCTGGTGTCCAGTTCTAAGGTTTCAGAGAAAAATACAACCTGGTTGAAACATCCAACAACCTAAGCTGTGTTCGACTAACTTTCAGGGATTTATACGCTTTTTTCAACATGGGGCATAAACGAGAAGTTTATTCTGTAGCTTTAAGACTCAAGAGGCTTTAAAACATTTTACTACCCATGTCATATGGATTCCCTGCAGCCAAAGGCCATTTTAGAATCTGAAGCCATGTTGGAAAAACACTGTACAGGTTCGAAAAACACTGCAGAAAAAGAAAGTCGTCGAGTTAACTGATGAAAACATTGACAGAAATTAGAAATCAGTTCTAGAGGAAACTGTTGTTTTCCAAAAGAAAATGGACAAAGAGCACAACACACTTTTAACAAGCCTCCTAGATGGGGATGACCTTCGGGAAAGTGTCGGGCTAGCGTGAGAAATAAACTGCAGCCTACTGTTATACGAGGCCTAATTAGTGGTCAGCCCCTAATGATGAGTGACAGTCCAAAGGTTGCTTATGTTATTACAGTAGCTCCGCAACAGCCCACGTTATGAGGCCTCTGTGCTGTGATGACTTTTAGTGGGAGGAAACAGGTAAATTCCTGTTCGTTTCCCTCTTCTCTTCACGAGGCAGTGTCCGATAACAGCTCAGATTTCTCTAGAATTGAGAAGAAAACTAGTGGAATTCATTCTGAAATGATTAAAATACATTTAGTGTTATTTCTGCACCTCTGTATTTCCATGGGTGTCAATCTTGATCAGATGTTTGCTGTTTATTAGGCAATTGAAGTATGTGTGTGTGTGTGTGTGTGTGGACACACACGTATATGCAGACATTGACTGATACAATATCAGTTGTGATGCTCATTTATAGGGCAGCAAGAATGAATCAATCAGTTTTTGGTGACCCCCTTTCCCTCCCACAGGTCCAGATCGTGCCCCCCTGCCCTTCTGCAGCAGCCACATCTATGATTGTCAGCCTACGGATGTTTCTGTTTGTTGACAACAATATGCAGCTACAAATGCCTTATCTGAGACTTTAGGCTGTGCAGCATTTTAGTGTTTTTAGTGTGTTTGTATAAGAGAGGGAGGAAAACACAGGAAGTCTGAGGAAAATAGCCGGTTTAAAGTGAAAAGGCTGTGATTCCTTTTTCTCTGTTTCCAAATCCCAATACCTTCCTCCATCAGTGCCTCTTTGTGATTGTTCAGACTTTCTCTTTGGGATGTAATCCGGCTTGAACAGGGGATCTGACCTCCAGAGCATCCCACCGAGAGTTCTCTGTTGCACAATGATTTTTCTCACAAACACTGACCCATCTGCATACATACACACACACGCACGTGCGCACACACACACACACACACACATGCAAAAGCTCCCCAGTGCCTCCACAGGTGCGAGTTTCTCCTGAGGGAAGGGCTTTTGTGAGCTGCCATCTTCATAAGCTCACAAAACACACATATAATCCTGCCAGGATCTCCCTTTATCGTTTT
>CAAKHB010003357.1:19708-40142 GCA_901007665.1 Aeoliscus strigatus
ACACACACACACACACACACACACACACACACACACACACACACACACACACACACACACACACACACACACATCCCTGTCCCCACTTGGAAAGCCTCTCAGCTTTTTTTTTTTACTTCATTCAGTACAAATAACTTCACGGTGGGATAAAAGCATAATGTTTCCAGAAAACCTCTTCCCCCTCTGCTTCACTCTTTTGGCCCCATGCTCTCCACCACTTTTTCCTGCAACCCCCCTCTCGTACGCTATGCCCAAAAGGACATTCTTATTTCATTAGAGGGGGGTCTAGGAGGCCAAGAGGGTAAACAAAACTTCTGTAATCAACAGCAGGACATACACAACCACAATGAGCCAATGAGAGCACGGTGTTCCCTTAGACAAAAAAATTGTAGTTAACCAATCCAAAGCCATACCTGGACACCAGCTTGCCAAATCAAACTCAGCACTTTGTGTGGAATTCAAAATATAGCTTAGTGCTGGGAGTCAAGGTTATACATATGAAACACCAATCAGAGAGAGCATGCATGTCTGCAAAGACACTGATACACACACAGATCCCTGGCTATTTGTCTATCGGTGCTGTCATCTCTGTTTGTTCATATTAGTGAGGGCTCACTCAGGGACAGGATATGGGGATTAGGTCTGGCCTTATTGCGCTGTAGCTACACACCACTAAATGGCTCCCATCTGTTCCCCCATAGAGGATGGCTAATACACGTGAGCTGCGCTCGCGTTCTGTACTGCCAGAATAACAGCAGTGGATAGATGAGCAGCAATGATATCGCTAGCCACAACACCGCTCTGCACTAAAGGCTAATGTGCCTGGCTTATTCTATTAGATTGGGATAAGAAGAACTAATACTGACACACACACACACACGCACACACACACACACACACACACACACACACACACACACACACACACACACACACACACAGGCGCACTATCAGCATATCTGATTTAAGATACTGAAGCAGTCGGCTGCTCATGAGTCGAAGTCTCAGTTTACCTTGTTGGAATATATATATGAGAAGTGCAGGCTCAAATCTGAGGTGGAAAGTAAAGGAGTGATGGAAAAAGACAGAGAGACGGAAAGAGAAGAAGAAATGGGGCAGTGTGGTCTGTTTCATTACGGTGAATCCTGACACTGCTGCACTCTCAACACACATGGTCTGGATTATGGGCTACGTGGGCTGCTCCGGCACCGTATAGCTCAGCAATGCTTTCTTGCGCACATACACACTGTCTTGCAAATATGTTGTGGCTAAATACACACAAGCTGTACGCCGCAGGGAGACAAAATTTGCACACAAACAAGTTACATGACTCCTAATCCCAAAAGCAGTTCAAGGGCAAAGTGCATAACTACTTAGTCACTGAGGTTGGTGAGAGAATCTGCTTGTGATGGTCCACCTGTGGATTATTGGGGCAAAAAGAATGAGATGCACTGGAAACTATGAGTGTACGATGCCTGGTTTTCTCTGAAAACCCCACATAAAAACAAAAGCACCCTTATCCTCTTGCAATTTTTCCCCTTTATGTCTTTCTCACCCCATCACCACAATCACCACCACCACTTGTACAATATATTGGTACATATTTTTTCTGTCCACCTTTGTTTTAAACACATGTCTTAGCTCCAAGCAAAACATTTCCTCCCTCCTCTTTCCGCGGGTCTGTGTTCAAAGGCATCTTGAGTCCATGGGGGGCTTCGATATAAAATCCCCAAAACAGGAATTATCCTTTATGACTCTGCATTCTTTATTTTATGTTTTTTGAGCTTGCAGCCTTAAAAACCTTCATGACTGTTCTGTGTTGTATTGTAATTAACTACCACACACACTGGCACACAACAGGGTGGGGTAGCATGTAAAAATTTTTACTATGACTAAAAAAGCAGGGCGGAGAGAGACAGACTTGTTCATCTCTGGTTTTTGTCACTGTGTCGTTTTTATCACCTGTGGAACCTGGTATGCTCGCTTTAGGCTGCTGGGTTATTATACATCTAATACCACACAGTTACCTATTCAGCCACACAGCATGTAGCTGTAGCACAGCCAGCACATGAGCCTACAAGAGAAAGGTGGCCATAAACCTCTGTATCAACCGAGGCCCTTTAGAAGCAATGGGAAAAGGAGCCAGAGTCTATTAGGCACTCTGCTATCAAAGCTGGGTAATGATGTGGTTACTGTGGTAACGTCAATGTTTCTGGCTAATGGTCACTCAAGACCACTGAAGCTTATTGTGTGTGATGTCATTAGAATATGTGGGGCAGATATACCACGCTACACCCTGGCAAGGAGTGGATTCACTCCACAAAAGTACCTATAGATAATACTATATAATATAAACTTACTTTGGATGCAGTGTTCCAAGGGTGATAACATTTATGCCCAAATTCCCTCTTCATCATCCTGCAAAAGAGAGAACAACAAACTGGTCATTATGCATTCAGTACCTGACGTGCATTGACGTGAATTTGCATGTATGTTGCAATAAACGTATTAATCTTAAAATTAAATAATATAAGGCTGAGTGTGCAGTTGTATGGATCAAGCAACTACCAAAATGAAACCTGTTTTGGAGGGTGTCATAGTGCAACTGCACATTTGTTGCCTATAACCCTTGAACAAGCATCCTTATTCAAACGCTGGCATGAATACTCCTCTGTGGTTTTAATTTAAGCAGGCTCATTCATGTTGCTCTATCAGGAAATACTTTCTCCAGGAACCAAACAGTAAAACACAGAGAGAGTATCCTGGGTCTGAAATTATGCAGACAAGAGCTCTGCTAACAGGCAAGCTAATTCACTCAGACACCAACATTGTGATGGATAGCATAAGCTTGCAGGGATCTGTAGCTAAGCCTTTGAATGCATAACGCTAATCTAGGCGCAGGGCATCCAAACAATATCCTGAAGCAAAGAACACAAGGGCCTCGGATCGTGTCAGTTGAGACTTTGGCTGGACTGAGTGGCTGTGACATGCCCTCTAACTCAGTAGGCTTCATATAAGCAGCAAAGCTAGTGATATAGTGACCGTCTCATGAAAGATCCTCGATGCTAAACGCTAGCATGCAGTGAATGGCTGTGACAGGCCTTGTAAACATAGCAAGACCTTTAACCACTCATTCTGCCAGGTTAGATACACACAGACACATCACACAAACAGACCAGATTCTCGATCTAAAGCATGCAGCATGTTAGGATAGCAGTCCAAAAGACAAGGTTGCATAATTCTGATTCTGATAAACAATTTAAGGCTGTTTTACGTTTCCTTCCGAGGCTGCTGCCAAGTATCGAGTCATGGTACTGGCACGGCTAAAGGTGAACAACATGGCCACAACGAGCCTGTCAAGACTAAACACACTCCATGCGGAGAACTAGAACCTGGTTGCATCTTCTTCCTGTGCTTGTCTCCCCTACTCAGGTTTCACTTGTACTTTAATATCCACCACAGATTAAGTAGGGTACAGGGAGGAAAGGTTAGAATGGGAGTACACACACAATGACAAAAGGGCAGGTTCAGCAAAGGAAAAATGAGCTACTTGATACAAACATAGCCTAATGCACCCTAAATGGTGCTGCTGTCAAGAAATTCACGATGAAAAGATTGTACAATTGTATGGAGATGACAATTTTTAACATCTGTGCTCTGTATGTGTTAAAATATTTGTGTGTAATTTAATATTGCTTTTTGCAGACGCCTAGAGATGTATGTTTGTCGTTTATTTTGACCATGTAACCCAAAATCAGTGCATTGTGCGTAATGAACACAGTGCTTGTTGGGCTCATGTGGGCTGGGTTACTACTCTCTTGGACTCACGTCGGATCTACACATCAATGAACCTTGAATGACATGTGGTCTGGCAATCTGACAAAAACTCTTCCACTGCATGCATTCGGGTTTGCAAAAGTTATATTCCGGGTGCCATGTGCATTTCTGAGCAAATGCAATAAATAAATAAATAAAATGCAAGATTGTGGTCCCCTGTATTATTCATGGCCCTACCAGTATCTCAGAGAGGCATTGTGGTCACTAGTGTTAGCGGCGTGTGCAAACTCTGTTCATCATCATTATCATTATCATCATCAATCATCCTTGCAGAGGCATAAGACTGGCTTGGCCACAGTTGAATATAACATTTGAAATGGGAAGCTTGAGAGTTTGAGGGGAAGACTAAAGGGAAGACAAACAGAGACATAAGGAGAAAAATGTTATGTGAAAGGAGATGCATATTAGCAGCTGCAGACTAGCAAAAAAAACAGCAGAAGACAATACCAAGAGGGAGAGGGAGTACAGGGGCAGTATTTAAGAAACACAAATAAGCACAATTAATCCTTTTTAGATTACTTTAGAATATTAAAGGAGTACAGGACACACAGATGCGAGCACGCACGCACGCACACACACACACACACACACACACCCCTGAGGCCTTGCTATAACCTCTGCTTAACTTCCCTGAGAGGTCAAAGATCAGATATGAGAGAAAGCCATGTGGGGATAGGCTGAGGGGGTCTGTTTGTTTTTGAAGTGTGTGTGTTTGGCACAAGTGGAACAGTTAGAGAAACAAACTTTAGGTGATGTTCGTGGACACAGGGGCTCAATGACGTCATGCATCTTTGATTTGGACAATTTATTCTAATGCAAAGTGTCAGGATCCCATCAAAGAGTCTGTTTATCTAATGATATTCATTTATTTCCATTTGTGCCATTTTTTCAATTGCTGCTTGCAGAATGGAGCCATTTCAGATGTATTCAAGATATATTAAATATCATTTTTATTAGAGCATAAAATGCTAACTGTTTTACTGATTTAATAGTTGCTTTTTGTGTTTGTTTGTTTCTTATTTGCTATTTATTATATATCTAACCTCATAACCTCATAGTAACCTCATAAAACATTTTTCAGTTCCACTTTAAAAGCTGAAATATAACTTGCAGACCATTGCCAACACCATAAAACAACACAACCTAAGACAAGACAAAGTAACACAATCTGACATATAACAACACACTGTCTATCACACAATGCATACAATGAAACATTACACATGATGTAACCCAACAGCATGGAAAATTCATTTTTTCACTCTAAACATTCCTCAAAATTGTATGCAGATCGTATCGTATCTGAAACGCGATAAATATAGTACACTGTCATACAACCTGTACAACCACCTGTCTTGCGTGCCAGTCAACATCAGGTTCTGACATTCTTTTACTAGCCAGAAATTCCTCCAGTAAGTGCAAATTAGTCTGAAGAATTTTAAATCCCATCGCACTATCCTTTTACATACAACCAAGTGCATGGTGGATGGGATTGTGTGTGTGCATGTGCATGAGCATGGAAGGAAATCCCCCAGTGCATGTTCCACACCAATTAAGGCAGCAGTTTCAGAAACATTTATAATTTCTTGAAACATGTAATAGTGCATATCAAAACAGACATGGAATTTATACTTGGAATTCCCCAGTTATTAAACCACCAAACACACATCCATACATTTCATCTTCACGAGTTGGAAGTCCCAACCACATGTCAACAATAGGCCTGATGAGGTAGTATTGTATCGAACAGCCTTTTTTATCAGCATATCAAAACCTTTCTGCCATGCTTTGGAAGCTGTTCCATCTGGTTATCTAGTATGTAGTACTGCAGTATCAACAAAGGTGTGAATCTATACACATATACAGGAATGCACACATCTGTAGTACACACACATGCTCGAGCTCACACAAATACATGAGAATTGGTCAACAACTACAACAAAAGAATTAAAATGTTTGTTTGTCTTCATCTTCAGACACATTAAGTCTTTCCTCAGGATAGTCTGGATATGATACCCAGAGAGGGAGAAGTAGCTCAAATGAAAGAAAGATGAATGATATATAAACTAATCTCACACACAAATCCCACTGATCAAAAACACTCATTTGGCGGCCCTCCTCTTCAGACCCCTTGTCCAAATGATATGAATAAGTCTGACTTGGCAGGAGCACTGAGGTTGAGGGAGAACAGACAGAGGAGAAGAAAATAGGAGAAAATTTCCTGCTGACGAGATCGACCACAACTGGCTGGTGTTGGGAATGACAAAATATGAAATCAGCTTAAAAAGTTTTAAAGGAATGCCATGCCAACTTTTGTGAACAAGTCCTATTTTTCAACCAGCTTGTGGGGGTGAGTGTGTGTCTGTGTGTCTGTATGTGCGTTCACAATGACCTGGTCCATGCGGGGTCTGTGGTTGGCATGGGGGGGCCCTCTTGGCAAGCTTCGGTGATGCACATTTGTTGAATGCAAGTGGTGAGAATGGTGAGGGTGATGTTGTGGATGGATGTGATCCTCCTCATAGTTATCTGCAATCATTTTCATCCGGCTCTGCGTCTGCAGAAAAACAAGAACATTTATAATACAGAATTATAACATGCTTATATTAGCCTTAAATTGTATTTGTTTCTTGGAAATGTTCGCCTGACTTGATTAGGCAAAGGGAGACTTGGAAGTGGGGAAGGTCAGGAGCTGTCATATGTCATAAAAACAGTACTACAAGCTCATAAACAGTTCTTGACAGCTCATAAAATGAGTGATGAAAAATATTGTCTGTCAAATGTCATCCATTTAGTAGATTAGTACTAAATTGTATTTGACACAGTAACAACACTTACAGTCATGTACTCCTCGGGCCAGTGCCCTGATTTTAGATTAGTCAGTGATTAAAATTACACTGAAATATGCATTATTCTGCGTGCCAGTAAACGGGCATGTCACATGACCTTTGTTTTAGTCTGTGTCTGTGCAGTGTGAGTGTTTGTGAGGGAGGCTGTCATACTGCCAACATCACTGCTTTGAAGAGAGATAACAGTCCTAGCTGACTAACGTTAACAATCTGTCGAACTCCTTTGAGGTCATCTGTCTGGAAGATCGACGGAGACAGAGAGGGTGCAGAGACATTGACAGGCTCAGCTTTATTCCCTTAAGCTGCAGATAGTTCCCCTAAGAGCGGACTCGAGTGCCGAGCAAGAGGCGAGATTGTGTACGAGATGAAGATGATTTGAAGGAATGATATGCGCACGTCTCTTGTCCAAAATACTGTGGCTTCTCTCGTTCAAATGAGACACAGCCATAGTAAAGAAAGAAGAGCCTGAGTCAGCTGCAGAGACAGAGAAAGACGGAGATGCGGCCCCAGGGACTCTTCTGCTGAGATAAGAAGCTAATGACTGAGGAAACAAGCCAGTCAGGAACACAGGAGAGGATGTGGTTGGTATTAAAGAGGTTAGCAATTAGCTTAAATTGGAGAAGAGCTACTTAGATAAGGCGAGAACTTTGACACCATGGCAAGAGGGAAAGAACAAGGGAGAGAGATAAAGATGAAGAGTGAGGGACGGAGGAGGGCTCAGACAGACACCAGACCACTGGTTATGGCAGTTAAAGGCTAGCTCCAGGTCGACGGACCTCCTTGACCTCAGGTGGTAACGCTAGCAGGTGTGACTGGGCGGGGTCCCAATGCGACACTTACAGAGCTGACACCTGTCATTGACTCTGGGACAATTACTATCATGTAGCAGCTGATGAAGCTACCGTGCTGCTAAGACCTGTCTAATGTGCCCTAGTAAGGAACACTTATATATATGTATATATTTTCACAGTTATTTCCAAAGAATCAACAGACATGTTATACCAAAGTGACCTGGGACAAATTAATTTTGCAGACTAGTTGGTGTGAACGCATAAAACGTCATGAAAATGGTGTGTTTTAATCATTAGGTTTGCAGGATATGTATATCTGTCACAGCTTTCAGGTAATTAATATAGGTTGTTATTTTTTCCTTTTTTTGTCTTTTTTTGTATAGTGTTGTACTGTGTTTTGAGAAAAAAAACATGTTTGCACTGTATAATGAGAAATAAACATGATTCTGATTATCGTCTTATTCATATCACTTCATCAATCACTTGCCACAACAGTTATTCCTGTTCTGTATTTACACACAATGTGTGTGTGTGTGTGTGTGTGTGTGTGTGTGTGTGGTGTGTCTTGCGTCAAAATGCCTGTATAAACATTGCAGCTTCTCTCCTCTGCTCACAGCTGTGTATAAAATCTCAGTAAATCACAATCTGATTAGAGCAGGGTTGTATTAACACACATGGAGACAGGAGGACGTGAAAGCTGAGGAGAGTCTGCAGTTTTCTTTGATCAGGTTTGTGGCATATTTGAATGTACATCTTAGTGAAGCTGAATAACACACAGTGAACGAGTTGTTTTAGCAGTTTGAAAGAGATCTGTCCTGGGTAAACGTTGAATTTATTGTTTCCGTGCACAGAAAGGATGGATGCTCCAGTGTCTCCAGAAAAAAAAGGAGGCGAGAGAGACAGAGACGCTGGGGAAAGAGAAAATCACTGAAAATGCCATACCTGTGAGAATTACATATTTATCTTTCCTCGGCTTCAAAGCACCCCTGACATATGGCCATCCATCAACGGGGATGGGATCGCACAGAGAATTCCCACATGGGGACACATTTGTTCAGACTCTACTCAGGAAGTCTAAACATTACACTTTTCATGTGTGTTAGTGTGAGTATTGCTTAGCCTCAAAGGGTAGCACACTGTCTGAGAAAGGAAAGTTTATCTTAGACTGTCTGCTCGCTCGCATACGCATACACAAACACACACACACACACACACAACGCTGCCAAAGTGGAATACAAGGAAGTCAGACATGGCACAGTTATCTGTAAATCTATCTGCAGTCTGCAGATCAGCTTTCTCCTATAATTCTTTGGTATTTCCTCGTGAATTTCCTTTGACCATCGGCTTCTTTGGACCCAGGGCAGGTGACTTATCCTCATATGTGTGTCAATGGGTCAGTAGACAGAGTGGGTGTGTGTAATGTGGAGTAACATAACCTCCAGAGAGCGCATTGTATGGAATGAAAGGACCCGAAGAGGTGTAAGGAATGACTTACCTTACAACCACTACAACATGAATAAATTACAAAGTACTCCTCTTTTAGGATCTTGTTACTGGGTGGTCACAGCACTGCCTGGTACTTAAGTAATATTTCCGAGGATTTATACGCATGTGGACCTTGTGGCTTTTTCCGAAACCAGGTATTCATGCATGGGAAGAAGAAGACAAAGGGAAATAATGTCTGCACATACTCTCCATCCCCACTTTCTTTTTTTTTGTCTCCACTCTAGCCCTTTCTTCTGCCCTCCTCTGCTCCGGGCCCGGAGGTTGTTGCAATTACGGCTCATCACATCATCAGGTGGACGGTAACTGCTGTTTACCCAACGGGAAAACATGATGCATCCAATGGCGATAAACAGATAATCGGCTTTCCTTGAATTCCTTTAACAGAACTGCACCTCCTAGGAACTGTTTACGAGACAGAAACAAAGTTCGCACTTAAATGTGCACCCTGCCACCGCATCTGTTGACTTTTAAGTGCACCATGTTTCCCAGAAGCCCCTGTGACTCAAGAGACTGTCCATGTAGACTCCCTGCTGTTGGCTTGTTAGTGTTTGCATTCATGTTCGCTCAGTCACTAATGTAGTCTGACGAGACCCTGATGAGCCACATACGTTCATCAGCGCAGAGTACTACTACTACTCTGGGACAATACTGAAGGCGAGGGAGAGTGTGGAAAGCATCTCTTTGCCAAGAAGATTCATCAATAATACCAACAGAGCTCTGAAACTGTCACCAATAGCTCTGATTTCAACATGATTTGAAAGACATTAACTTTCCATGTGCGATGATGTGACTAGTTTTCGAGCTCCTGGCTGCTTGGTTTGCCGTTTGATGACTAAACACACTGAATGTGGTTTGAGGCGGGGAATCTATTCTGTTTATTACCAGGAATTATTAACTTCTGCCTGTTCTTGGTTTTAAAGTTCAAAAGTTTGCCCACCAAGCGGCTTTAATACAGGCAAGGCCTCATGTCCTGCAGCAGATTTGAGTTTGTCATCCTGCTTTGATTCACCCAATCTGTCCTACACGGAGACTGCGTGTCCAAGCTCCACTTGATTCATGTGCAGGCCAGTCGGCCTGATAGACCATGTATGCTCTACGTGAAATGAATCACTTTTATGTGTATGAAATAGCCTGTTGTTCATGTGTGGTGTCTGTACCTGCTGTTTGAGTTGGTGCATTAGCCTGTCCTTCTCCCTTTTCAGAGCCATCACTTCTTCCTGGGCTTTCCTTCTGTTGGAGGACGATAACTCCAGCAGGGCAATGTTAGCATCCTTCTCACTGATGGCCGCCAGCAAAGCCTGCTGCCTGAAGGAGTGAGAGAGGTAAGAAAGAATGTTATCAGGAAGTGTCAATTGACAGATAGATAGATAGATAGAAATTCACATATTTATTCTGTAATCTTGACTTGAAATATTTTTTTAATGTCATAAGAACAGGTGGAAAGCACAGACACATTGTCCCATGACATTCTGGTACATCTGCAGATGTCACAGCAGGCCCACTCACTCCAGATCACCTTCAGACATATTTCACAGGAAAGAAGCAGACATCTTTGAAGTGGTCTGCTAAGTGCCGTATTAGTAGTGCTTCAGTGTGACTCATGGGCATGTAATAATGTAATGGAGACCAAAAAGAGCAGACTGAGGATGTGACATCTTTCCTCCGTCATTGCTGGTTACCACATTGTGTACGTATGTTTGTGTTGTGAGGGTGAGGGTGTTACAAATAACTGTCTACAGGTGCACACAACATACTATCAAGCTTCATTGCGCGCACAGAACCATTCATACACATTTATGACCACAATGCAGGAGAATGCTTTGCGTAACCACTCAAAAAGGTCCTCATA
Source organism: Aeoliscus strigatus (assembly GCA_901007665.1). NCBI lineage: Eukaryota > Metazoa > Chordata > Actinopteri > Syngnathiformes > Centriscidae > Aeoliscus > Aeoliscus strigatus. The sequence continues at coordinate 30,538 of CAAKHB010003357.1, forward strand.
GCAGATTGGTAATGACTCTGAACATAATCAGACAGGATGTCATAAATCCCGTGTTTTGACAAGCAGGTTCTATCTGTCCACTCCTGCAAGCACTTAGAGGCAACAACTCCCCCAGATACTATAAAACTGTTCTGTCACTGATTTCGTTCACTTACTCACAACAGAAGCAGTTGCATACGTCTGACTTGATTTGCATTAATATTTACACAAATAGTCCAGAAAACAGTTGCAGAAAAATGGAAGCTACATTTTCAGGTAAGTTTCAATCTAAAACGGCTAAAGAGGTGAAAGCAAAAAAACTGATTGATATTGTTGGTTTTTCACTTTGCTGCATGAAACAGATGTGGCCCGAAATGTAATGGGTTCTTGCTTGTTCTCCACTAAAGGACAGCGAAAGGAAAATAATGTGGGCACATCAGGTAAAAGTAAAACCTCCTTGGCGGATGTAATCAGAAGGGCATTGAATCAGCATAGGAAGGTAAAGTTTGAGGTTTGTTTGAGGTAAAGGGAAAGGGAAGGTGGGGGCTCCATCCAAATTACACTTGAGGCTCAATTAAAAATCGACCTGTATTGGAGTGTTTTTATTCCATGATTTAAGTCCCTGCAGGAGTAACTCAATTGTAAAAATAAACATGCTGAAGTGAAGAATAGAGTTCTGCTGGCTTGCAACTCCACATTTGGTGTTTTTAGAACAATTATCCACACGCCGCATCTGGATTCTGGATTCTCCCCATCCAAGACCATTAATAGGCCGCTGTGTTTGTATGTGCTCATACGTGTGCTCCCACTTGTGTGTGCAAGAGTGTGTGTTCTGACATGTGGATCGGAGCAGCTAATCACACCATTAATCACAGAGTCGACTCAGCGTGACACTTTTCGTCTCCCCACACCTCCACTGTTATTTCTTTTAATGCTCACTGTAATGGGAACACACGCACCTGACTTACATTGTTTGGCTCCTTTCAGTTAACTTCACATCATTTAACTAAGTACAATGAGGAGGATGCTGAGGCTCGTACATGGTATGGACAAGCAATGCAAATCAGTGTGTCCTCATTCTTTAACAATGTGTACAACTCTAACTGACTTGGCTATCACACAGCCAGACAACGCTGCCAGACTCAACATCACTTCACATCCTCTTTGGCCTCCTTCACAATCATTTGCATGCAAATGCGGCTTGAGAATGTATGTGTAAACATACAAAGAATAACTTCTCATTGAGCTGGAGAACAGTCCTGACTGAAGATTTGAGATGTTTGACATACATGGGCAAAATTGGTAGAAGACATAATCAAGGTGAAAGGTTGTGGGACTCTCCCGCCAACACGGTTTCCAAATGTTAGTTTATCTTATCTATGAACTCATCTTAAAAAGACACAAAAGATCCATCCATCTCTGTCTGGGCTGAACTGGATCACCACTTTATCAAGGATTGTTATACTCCCATTTATCAAGCTGTCATCAATCAACCCTTGAAAAGATCTTTGATTCATTCATTGATTCATTCATTTGTGGATCTTCATTTTGTTTAAGGCTACTGCAGGAGAGTCTACACTTGAGACAAGCTTTCCGTGGAGTTGCATATCTGCACGTCTCACTGCAGGTACAGACTTAAGATTGCTGTTCTAAGACAGACTGAAATAAAGCTCTGATTCCAAGTGGCTGCTATGCCTCTGTGAAAGTTTAATCACTTCCCGTCTCTAACACAGATTACAGCACTGTCTCCCCATGGGTACCCTCTGACTGGTACTGCAGGACTCTGCTGAGTGATGTCTTCCTAAAACAATAAAAAGGGGCATAATTATGATTAGACAGCCAGTAAACTTTGTCTCCCACATCCTCAATCAGTGACTGTGTGTGTCCCTGGTGAGTGTACATGTGTGCACTAATTTCTATTACTGAGTCTTTGATCAGTACAGTATTTAATCAATCTAATTTAAGTGACCATGTGAACTTCAGCACAAAAGTCATCAAAGAGGGACACACACACATACATGCACACACGCGCGCACACCCACAAAAACACACACGCAAAGACAAATGCTTACTCTCTGCTGGCTGATTTTTCAGAACGTGAACCATCTCTCTTACCTCTTGCATCACTCCCTGCTAACGTGTCTTGTCCTGGACTAACAAAGGATTATCTTCATTTCCTGTCTGATGGAAATGGGTGACAAGGAAATGTTGTTTTCTTGACAAGCTAACAATTAGTCTTCATAAAAGTCAGACCCCATGCACAGCAAAGTCATGAGGCACTGTAATAAAAGAGGAAATAAATCCAACTGTCGACTGTTTAACTTCAAATGTACTTTTTTTCTCTTTTTTTAAAATTCTGCAAGATAGCTGTTTTGGCTGACAAGATAAACATAGTGTTCACCAAAAACAGTTGTGCATTTCAGTATTTTTCATGTCTTTAAGGAATTGTGAGAGAACAGGCAAGCCTCTGCAGAATAGCACAGGTCAGGCTGACATCTTATTTTTAAGGGGCACATTTCTCAGTCCAACTACAACATGTGATTCCAATTGAACCTTCATGGTCCCTGAGACATATTGAGACCTTCGGATCTGTATAGGAGATGGATAGCTAAAGTACATGACCAAAGGATGAGAGGTGAAAGGAAAAGGAGGAGGAGAGGTCAGCTGAGACGAGAAAGAAAATACAGCAGAGTGGAAGAAAAGAAGGGTAAAGGGAAGTGAGGGAAGAGGAGGTATTTAGGACAGAAGGATGAAAAATGAGGAGAGAGGACTTTGATGAAGACATCGTGGCGGTGGGGCTGCTGGTGAAGGACTGTGCTGTCACACAGCAAATGGGACACAGGCAGGTTAGACAGATTTCTGGGTAATAAGGGGTTAAGATGGGTTAAGATTTAGCATGAACATGTCTTTATGTTTTTACATAAAGACAAACACATGTTCACATGTCTAACATGTTCAAGGTACAGTATACTGTACCTGAGGAAAAAAGTGGGAAGCTCAACCCAAGGGTCAGGAATATACAACGGAGAAAAGAGAAGGCAACAGAGGACACAAAAGTATGCACTTGATAAAGATGACATTTACCTGTGCTGTGTAAGACTGATAAAATGTAGGAAGAGAGAAGGCGGAAAGGAAGAGAGGAGCAAAGGTAAAGATTTAAGACTCCCAGCCCACCTTAAATCAGCTCAGCTCACATGTTGTTGTTCCGAGGCGTCACGGTTGAGGGATATGTGCTTCTAATTTGTGTTATGACTTACTTGAAATTATGAGTGTGGAAAGTTGGTAGGACAGAAACAGATGCGTCAGTGAGATGCCCGAGGGAACCATCAATACTGCCTGCCCCAAAGTGCAGCAGTGCACCTAGACCTGCCTGTGCGCACATTCATGCTTTCATGTCTTAGGTACATGCGTGATGTATTTAGTTAGCAAGAACATGGGGAACCCACTAATATCAGTTCCCAGAACATCCATTATGAGGTCTTCTAGTTTGTGATCATGCCTTTCCACCACTTAACTGTCCAGCTACACAGAAACATTCCACGGGCATTTTATGGCTGTTCCTTGATTGTGAGTGTGTGAAGGTGCGGCACGGGGCCCCTGACTGGGCAGGACTGGAGGCCTGTGGTGAGAGCAAGCAGAGGACATGAGAATGGGGCATGGTTGAGTGACACTTTTATTTATAGACTTGGAAATCTGTATCCTTGCAACTACGGCAGTAGAGGATACGTCTATTTTTTAACACGAAACAACCTTGATTTTTGAGATCAATGCAAAGCCAGCTGAGATATGAAGATATACGACTGAAAGACACTTCTAACTGTTTATACAAGGGCCACTGATAAACCACACTCACATGCCTGTCTATGGGAATTTGTGTCCACTCCAATATTCCTCCTGAGCAGTTATATTAACTTAGATATTACATGGTAATCCTGAGTTTCAAGCAAGAATGCTAAACCTGACATGCTAATCTTGAGCTGCGTCCCAAGAAAAATCCATGACAGCAGATGGTTCTCCCAGAACTGGGCCAGTTTGTGTGTGTTTTCACTTCACTAATAAAATATACAACCCACTTACTCTACTCACCCCCACTCTTCCCCTTCCCCTTCCCTCACTGGGGCTCTGAACTTTTTTTTTTTTTTTTTTTTTGGGGGGGGGGGGTGTCTAATTGAAACAGTATGCATCAGTTTTACAGCAACAAGAGGAAAAATACGAGGGGACGAAAATCAACAAATCTGCCAAAACTAGCCAAATGTTTAGAGTGGGAGCAGGGATGTGGAGAGATGGCTGACTGCTCCCAGAGATGAGCAGGACCAGACGGCCACCGCTGCATTCCTGCGAGAGAGATAGAGAAACCCAAACACAGAGGATCATCAGAGAGAGAGACCAGGTGGCTGTGTGTGTGTGTGTGTGTGTGTGTGTGCCTGTGTGTGTGTGCGTGTGTGTGTGTGTGTGTGTGTGTGTGTGTGTGTGGACAAGAGAGATGTTGAGAACATTCTCCACTCAGTTTGAACCAAAACCTTCTAATCACGGCACAGAATCTGTAAATCTAATGCCTGTATATGACATACTAGCCTAGCTTAGCATACAAACAGAAAGACGTAGGAACAGCTAGCAAAGGCTGCAAATATTTGGCAACCATTTAAACATTTTCAACTGAACTTCTTGCAAACATTGTGATCATTTTGGGATGATACTGGAGCTGACGTATCATAAATTAACTGCCTCCTGAAAACCCCTGCTTTATTATGCATATTACACCTAAATTTATCATTTACCAGCTGAGTTATATCACATTCTGGTGATTAGCAAGCTGGTTATAAAATAAAGAATAACCATGGCCTAGTCAGATGTCAGTGACGATTGTGATTGCATCAGCAACTTTTTCCAATTTGGATAGCCCTGGGTATCTACATGCGCCAAGCTTTATCCTTTATAGCCTCGGCCTTTCACATCAACTCAAGAAAAACACAATCCGTATCAGATTAGTCAAATCCATTGCCCACACAACCCCGGGCCAAAAAGGTAAGCTGTGACCCTAAACCTCCAGAGACAATGTAGATAGCATCAACATTAGATGCTATCTACATTAGATAGCATTTTCCATCCTCATCAAGAGGATGTTTGATTTCTGCTTTTATCACCCATCTGACTGACCATGACTCCCTAAGGCACTCGTAACATGACAGGGAGCTGCACCATACCACACATGTGGAGGTCTCCCCTGACACATGTACAGACACACACACACAACACACACACACACACATGCATGAGTGTGGGTCAGTATGGCTGTAATATAATTGCTGATCAGTAACATCCTCCACGTCTGTCTCATGTTGCAAAGGAGTGGGTGACACAAAACACCATAAGATGACAAATACATAGTTGCATTTTTATATCACTTCTCTACCTTAATGGCATTGACAGGACTGAAAGACATAGGTTCATTCACACGTTCACACTCATTCACATTTGGGACGGCCGTGCCGCTGGTACACATGTTGATGTGGTGGAGAAGCCTTGAGGAGCAGGTAGAGGTTCAGTGTCTTGCCATAGGACAGTTCAACATGGGATCAATCTTTTGATGACAGAGAGGACTCTGCTCTACCTTTTGAACCACAGTCGCTCATATGTTGTTAGTTATCACTCAACGTGACAGCTGAAAAACTCAGCCAACCACCTGTTCTTAGTCACAGTACTCGCTGACAGGACCTCACAAATATTGTGCTGGTTTAGTAAAACACAGGAGGAGGGCACTGATCAGCTTGGACACTGAAGACACTTGTGGGCACATTGTGTCTCTGTCTTTACTGGTCATTGGAAAAATTCACCAGTTGCTTGCTACTTGATAACCATATATTAGCATTTTCATTAGCATATGAGACAAAACATTATAAATATTTCTAATAATGTATGGAGATGCATTGAGATTTATGCATCCACAAGTTGTTTGAGCAATAAACACATAGCCTTTTTAATAAGTGAAGGCATTTTTGACAGAACACTTCGACTCTAGAGCCATTTCAAATAGAGCTGAAAACTCAAGGCACATCTCACTCCTGTCTGTCTCTGGGGGCTGAGGTGAGAAGACCTACAGTTGGGCTGCTGCTCCACACTGTCAATAATGTAAACTGAAAATACCACGGGGACACTTTCTGTGTTGTGTCATTTCTGTGGAGGTCCTCTGGGTTGGTCCATGTGTGTTGAACTCTGTCAAACAGTTCATCAGAGGGTTTAGGACAGGAATGTCACCACAGTTTGTTATATTTCTCTCTCCCTCCTTGTTCCATCCCACCTTCTCTTCTTTCAAAGAGAGGAGCCACACATTGGAGAAGAGAATGGCACAACCTCCACCACGGACCTCTATCATCCGCCTTCCCTGTATCATTCTCTGTTTGGCTCTTTTGTGCCCTATACTCACTCCAGAGTGGGGCTAAATATTAAGTTCAAGGAGGTTATGCAAACACGTTGAAACAGCCATCCTTGGCCTAAGTATTACCCTGAACCCTTCAATTACCCGCCTTGCTTTCCTCTCTCCCCATTCCTCCTGCCTTTCCTGTCCTCTGTACTGGTTCTCTCACTTCGGTCATCTAACTGCAGCCTGGAAATTCAGCACATACTCATGTCATGAGGCCAAAAAGCCTTAAAATATCAGGGGCAAAGAGTACAACATAGTGCAGTGCTATAACAAATACACACAGACACAAAGTGCACTTGTACACACAAACCGATGAAAGACAGGTCCAGAGAACAGTGGGAGTGAGTGCCCCTGGTGTATTTTCTCTGTGTTCCAAATGCAGGGCCTTGCGGTGGACCACAGCTGAGCCACAGTCGACATGCGGTGGAATGAGAGGCCACCACACTCACTTCCCTTAAAAGAAGCCATAGAGACACACACATATAGTTCATCACCGAAAAACACATATGCTCGGACAAATATAAACACACGTTCAGCTGGATATTGCCGTTCTGACAATGGAAGTCCGTGTTAAAATGTGGTTTGCGGCAAAGGGACAGATCTCTGTGGGCTATTCCCCACGATGCGGGAAACGGCCCAGACAATTGCACAACTCGATTAATGTGGTTACTATAACACAACCAGGACTTTGTGAATCTGAGTGTGCATGTGCTAGTTCATGTGAGATAGGAGATGTTTGTACGCTCCTCTGGCCTGTATGACTCTGAGAATTATAGCTTTTCTTGGAGCTCGGACTAGCTGATTTCCTGTCAGTGTGAAAAGGACACACAAGGCCACACTACCATTGACCCCACAGTCCATCAGCCAGTCCCAGCCACACACACGCAACCATGGTAAGAGCCACATACCTCCAGTACTACAGCACCGACAACGTGCTGCAATGTGACAAGGGAAAGGGAACATGGACAAATTGTTATAAGGAAGATTTGTATAAAACTGTTAGCAGCTAAGTGAATCAATTACTAAATAACGATTCAGATGCTTAGTTTGAGACAAAGATTCAGCTGGGAGACACCTCACAAATTCATTTGTGAGGTGATTTGTACTCATAGTACTAGTGTAGTTATTGCTTAAGTTTGTGTATGTTCTGATACAGGTTGCAAGCAGTTACAGTCTTTAGTTTTCCTCCTGAATATCTGTGTATCAATCAACATTTCCAGATTAGATTTGATTCGATTATAAAGGGATTTTATTATTTATTCATGCCGTTCTTGGAGCAAAAACTTAAAGATGTGTTTATTTTTCCTTCCACTTCCATCAGTTAAATTTCCTACCTTACTTCATGAACAAACACGAAAAATAATTTGTGGCTTTGAACTTCACTTCAGATTCATATCAGCTCCATAATTTTCTTCTCTGGTCTCTGATTGATCCCTCTAACAAGTTCAGTGAAAATTGTCAGGGTGGTTTTTCCATAAACCTGCCATTGACCATAACCTGCTTGGCGGCAGTAACTAGTCATTATGGTGAATGGCCCCTGCATCTATGTATTTAATTTATATTAGAACTATGAAGACAAATGCAGAAAACAGTTTAATTAGCTTGTGAAAAATAATGGCATTAAAGGTTTGAGAGGCACTACGTTACTTCAGCTCTGCAAATTCCTACAGGCTGCTTATGAGAGGCTGAAGGCACATAGAGCACCACATACAGTCGTTTGGGGGCACACACATCTGCTAATAGTTAGCGATCCTCAGGTTCCAACCATGGTTAATATTTTGTAATGAAGGATGATAAAACGTAAACTATTCTCGCCGACAACCACATGCTCTCATAATAGTCTGCAATGCAAACACACTCCAACCACATATGAGCTTACACAGACTTAATTAGCTCCATGTTAAAGTGCTACACAGTCCAAGGAGACAAACCAAAAATTCACCAAAGAGATGATGATGAATAAAAAGAGAGACTTAACATTTCTTTTGGACATGCATGCACGCACGGAGACACACGCTCTCGCAGTGAGCTCCATGAGGGTGCTGATTACAGGAGCCGTAGCCAGGTCTGGACAGGTTTGCTGTATTTAGACAGATCAGGCAGTATCATGGGATCAAAGAGTAACATGATTACCACCTGGCCCTCCGATAGAAACCTCACTATTATTTCCTTGTCAATACACACGAGAATACACACTTGGAAGGTTGCACATATCTGGGTGTGTTCAATTGCTCGTATGCTCATAAACCTGAGCCCCAGCATTACCTGAACCTGCACAGCGCCAACGCAGAGATAGACGGATGAAGGTAGACGTGCACGCACTCACATAGCCACTCTTCTCACACACACACACACACACACACACAGACAGACGCTCACATTGCTCTATAATCTGGGTAATTTGTATGTTGAAGGCAGTGTAGACAGATTGTGCCTGTGGTACATTGAGACCGTCTTGTCATTGCCATTGCGGGAGTAAGACGTACCCCATCACATACTGTAAGAACAGGTATTTTAAATACATCAACCTATAGGTTTTGTGTGATGCGTCACAGTGAAAGAACTTGCCCTGTCAGTTTGTCTGTGATTGTGTGTGTGTATGTGTGAGAACACTTTAACAAGCATACGAAAACTGAAGCTATGTGTAAACATGCATGAAAGCATAAAACAGCAAAAATGTGTTCCTTGGAATAGCTGCAGTAAAAACGTTATTCACTCTTTGACCCTTACACCCCTCGATTCCAACCATCGTACCGGACTTGATGCCCTTGGTCCTTTCAGTTTTATGTTGTCCCCCAACACCCACTGCCACCCCATCCACTCGCCCAAAACACACGCAACAAATGCACCCACCCATAAAAACCAACCGTTCCTTTGACAACATACACAAATAAACACACACTTACGCGAGAACTGTACAAGCTCAGCTGGTCCTCCTACACACCTGTGCCTGTTGTTTTTTCAGTAAGTTACCAGTTTGTCATCACATGCTGCTGACAGAGACATGGATTTTAAGATAGATAACACACTCTTACACAACATAGCTTCCCTGGAAGATTACATCACAGTTATTTTAAAAATGGCTTGCCCTCAGTCTTTTGGTCGGCTATCGTTACACAGGTATGTGTGTGTGTGTGTGTGTGTGTGTGTGTGTGTGTGTGTGTGTGTGTGTGTGTGTGTGTGTGTGTGTGTGTGTGTGTGTGTG
>CAAKHB010003359.1:2567-16889 GCA_901007665.1 Aeoliscus strigatus
ACACACACACACACACACACACACACACACACACACACACACACACACACACACACACACACACACACACACACACATACCTTTCTTTCCTTTTCCCCCAGAGATGAATGAAAGGTTGACTAACCTGTGGGGGGCAGTGTGGATCTGTGGCCCAGTGGGACAGAAACTATGGAGGAAAAAGGAAATAATAATCAAACTGTGACTCTGTCTCTCACAGAATTTATTTTATATTTCTATCCAAGTATTTATTGCTTTGCCTCACATCGTCAACACCATCTGTATTGTACAATCTCTGTGTCACTCTCACATATTGTCGCTCCCTCCCGTGATGCACCCCCATAAACCTCGTAGCATCTCTCAAAGGGCATTCACGACCTTTGGTCATACATACAAACGTATTAAGGCTGTGTTGAGTACATAGATGCTCTGACATCATGTAAATAATAAATGGTTGCATCTTTATCATTGTTGTATAACGTTGCCTTATTACCCATTCACACTCACATTTACACTTCCTAGCAGAAGCTGCTAAAAGTGCCCAGCTGCTAACACACATTCACACTCTGATGACACAGTATCTCACAGCTCACTTTGACATAGACTCTGGAGGAGCCAGGATTCAAACCGTTCATTTACTGGACGACCGGCTCTGCTTCCTGCACTCTCTTGCATGGCCTTTATGAATTTGTTGTGTTTCCTGCTGAACTGCGTTGTTCACTTCACTGAGGCTGTGTCTCAAATCGCATACTTCCCTCAGTAGACTTCTTTGTTCTTTGTATTTCTATTTACACTATGTTCTTACTTGTGAAGTGCGCAAATTTCAACAGGGTAGTGCTGTCTCTAATCTTGTGGTGCCATGCGTACTTACCGGAAATTAAATGCAAATTTCCCAATTCTTCTTCTACTACTTTTTTAAAGGTGAATTGCAACCGGCCGGTGTAGCCTCATTGACAACGCATTTCCCTGTAAAACGAGCAATCAGAATCAGCTTTATTGGCGAAATATGCAGACTCTTACAAGTAATTATTTTCCGGCATTTGTTGCAAGACTTAAATACAAGAAGTAAAGAAGAACAGAAAGACACTCAGCAGGCAAACAATACAAACAATACAATGTATGTACAATATGAACAATATGTACATCTGGGAATTGGAAAAAGTGCAATTGAGTTATGTTTTATTTTCATTAGGGTGGTTTTGTGTTGTGTTGTATGACAACATGAACATTTTATCACGTCATTTCCACTTCATCACTAAGATGGCGGCCATTGAGGGTGGAAAGTGTGCATCGATCCACACTTAACTTTTCATCCATTTGAGTGTGCGCGTTCAGTGTGTGCAGTACACTACATTTTCACATACTCATTCAGTGTGAATGCACTTGCTTACTCAAGTACTCAGTTTAAGTATGGAAGTACGCAATTTGAGACACCTCATGGGTCTCAGACATATGCTCAACGCTTGTCTGACTGTGTCTGCCATCTGCAGAAATGGTAGAATATATGTGTTTTGGCAGAGTGGGTTGACTGTGGAAGACAGAACCAAGAGACGTGAAGCGGATGCGTTGTTGTGATATGCAGCTGTGACAGATGTGCATATAGAAAGCATGTCAAGGGTACACATGCACGAGTGACCAGCTCAGTCAGGTGCACACGTGTGTATGTTGGGGGGTTGCACATAACCCTGAAGCCATGCCTTTATGCATAATACTAAAAGAAGAGCAGAAATTGTCCCTCTCCTGTCACACATGTGCACATATTTTTGTTTGCCTGCACTTCTGAAATGCACTTCATCGCAAGTGTAAATTAAAAAATAGTTCATGGTTTGATTATCATCTTTGAGGAAAAAGTATTTTCCTGCATTTCCAGCTTTTTATTTCTGTTTCATCTTTAATTATGTGCTCAAACAGAAATAATTCACTCTGTCACTTTAGAAAGCCTAATTTTAGTGAGAAATAATAACATCCTGACAGTTGCTAGCTGAACTGTTTGTGTTATTATCCTGACAGAACAACACCAACATCTTATAGCACTCAAATAATGATTAATTAATACAACTTCCAACCAACTTCAGTCAGGAGTGGTGTATACTTCAAGTTTAACTGGTAAAATATTGATTAGAGTCAAATAAAAATAAACTGTTGCAAGGATTAGCTCAACAAAATGCATGGCATTTTTATTTCTTCAATGTGCATTACAAAAGTTTAAATAGTTCAACGTGCAAAAGAACCACCACATATAGATCACTTAGATACTTCAGGCATACACATTTCAAACATCACATCATAGAACACGTTACACAAAGATGTAACCATGAAAGCCCGGGGAGAAATGTTAGGTTTTAAGGCTGGTTCTAAACAAATCCAGTGACTCATGCAAATTAAAGATGCACTGACAGTTTATTCCAAAGGACCATAATAGTTGAATACACCTTTGCCAGAGGTGGATTTTATCTGTGTGGGATGTTCTGAGGAGTTTGATTAGGTGGTCTCTTTGCTCCAAAGTGTCTTTGGTTACACAATGTTGGGATATATTGAATATTCTCATTAATATTATATTATATTAATATTATGATTGTTTTAAAGGATTAAAATGTCACAGGATCTGCATTCTACTGTCTCTCTGTTCAAAATGTATTATTACATGTTAACAACAAGAGAGACTGCAGATTCTCTATCTGGTTTTAAACATTTTTAAATATGATATATTTCTACTTCATTTGCTGATAGAATATATTGACAATGCTATTCTATTTTATTATTGCACACCGTGTTTTCACTCTCCCTGAGCATTTTCAATTGTTTTAATGTCTTTATTCTGTGTTCATTGCTTGGCAGCTTACACCAAGACAAATTATTAGTATGTAAACACATACTTGACAATAGATTCTGATTTGGATTTCTTCAACACTGAAGAAGAAATATCATATTTTAGACACTGTGCACTTCTATGATATTTTACTGTGGCCATATGATGATGTGTTGCATTAGATGTAACCAAGAAAGTGCATCTTTTACACACTTTCACTATATTTACATACATCTGTGCAAAAATGTCATAATGTGACTGGCCCAATGATTGGTGGGAAAACAAGCAAGAAACAAAGGAGGACTAAAAGGGATCAAATGAAAAGCTGCAATGTTTATTATGCCTGCAGGGAGGACCAGTGGAAAGATGGCGAAAGAAGAAGAGTGAAGGGCAGTGGGATAGAAAGACAGAGAGATGGGTGGATGGATGACGGAATGGATGGATTGGAGGGAAATTAAAGCTTGTGTTTCCCTCAGGGCATGGCATCACTTTTCTATGAGATCTCTTACACTGTCCACACCCTGCAGACCAAATGTTCTGGGAATGAGCGTGGGGGGTTCCTTCATGTGAGTACATGCAGCAACACACAGTCGTACCGACGGGCCAGTAAACTAATACAAATTAAGTGCTTGTTTATATTTTTTGCGAGAGCTGCTCAGAGCAGTTCTGCTCGATCTTTTTGATATTTGTGTGTGAGTACTGTGTGTCCTCTCTGCTGCACCCCCCTTCACAGTGTGGTGCTGTATAATTGTATGTGATTACAGGTGCACTGGGAAGTACTTCAGAGTGCGATCGTAGACATGTGAACTGCAGCTCTGTGACGCCAGCTGCGAGCCCCCCGTCGACAGGCCAGACACCTGAAGAGTCACCCTGCATGAGGTGAGGCGCAGTTACACATTAGTTGCCTGTTTTGTTGCTCCAGGGATGACCCCCAGCAGGGGCTGAGAGATCAAGCATTAAGGACGCAAAAAAAAAATAACGTAGAACATCATAGAGCCACAGACTCACCCCAGAGAGCACAATGTGAGCCTTCGGTTTTCTAGTCCTCTCTCCCACCCTCTCTGCCTGGTCCACACAATAACTGGGTGTGGTTTCAGTTTTATTATTTCAATAGCTTCACTGTCTGATTAACTTACACCATAAAAGGGTATTGAAAGTTTTGACTGTGACTTCCCTCTTTTCTCTGCTTCACTCGCTGTCAAGAGACCTTTTCTACTGCCATCCACACTGGTGTTACAGGTATCTCCACATCTCTCCCTGTCTCTTTGAGTCCACTACAGGTGTGACCTAACCCCTCACAATTCCCTCTTCATTTCGTTCCTCACGCCCCTTTTCACATGAAAGGCTTCCTGCTATCCTCAGCCTGCCCTCATTCCTGCTCTTTCTTTGGGGAGCACCCTCATCCTGTCTTTTAGCCCCAGGAGATAGCTTGGATAACAGGTGGAGCTGCTGGTTCAGAGGGTTCAAGTTACCACAAGCTTTAAAAACAAGAATGCTGCATCACCCTGCGCCACAATAATGTCGAACAACAAACTGCACAGCCGCATGAAGTCACCCACAGAGATTCACGTGGGAGCAGTTCATCACGTCTGTCTATCGATCAACCTATCGACCTGTCTGTCATCCAACAAATGAAAGAAAATATCTGGGAAGAATAGTTAGTCTTCAGTGCTCCAGTATATTTTTGGCCACTTCAGATAGACTCTTCCAAGTTATACTTTTGTGTCACCTGTCACAACTAAGGTGTGCCAAAGCCTCATTCACATCTAGATAGTCCTCAGCAATAACATGACACTGCAACAGCAAAAAGAGACCATTGTGACGATGGGAACAAGAGCTCTAAATGCAGTTGGCGGTTGGTTTGTCCTCCATTTGTGCTTTACAATCACTGTGTGTCCCTCTGGCTGCAACCACTTCCCCATTGTGCTTATCCTCCCAGCACTCTGCTGCTATGACAGGCCAGTTAATGTTGACATTATCTTCCTCCACCGCAATGACAGCTGAAGCTGCAGGAAGCCACTCATTAGCTCCACATGGGCTTGTAGGAGTGTGCTTGGGAAGGTGAGTGTGCACGTACAATATGCTGATTGCCAGGACTGAAGCCATTAGCCCAGTCAAACAGGTGTTAAAGAGACAGGGGACAGTCCCAGTGTTTACCTGTGTGACAATAACACATTGGTGCCATTGCTCACACAGCCCTCTGTGAGGGCCATAATATATCTGTACTGTGAATAATGTTGAAGAGGGAGCAGGTACAGTTTGTGTGTAAGAGAGTATGGAATTCCTAGAGAGAGAGAGAGAGATGTGTCAAGCAGACAAAGCTGTATTGAGTTAGGTATATCCATCTGAGGTACAGCAGGAATATTGTGTGCGGGGATGTGAGAGTGTATTTGTAATTATATGAAGTGTTTCTCTGCATTTGAAGACACAACAGGTTGCTTTCTGATAGGGGCAATAGATGGATGGGATAGAAAATACAGTGGTAATTGTGCTGGCTACACAGATAATTGGAACCTAAATTGGCTATGAGCACTCAGTCAATCATTGTATTCGAACCAGATAACACATAGTGTGTGTGTGTGTGTGTGTGTGTGTGTGTGTGTGTGTGTGTGTGTGTGTGTGTGTGTGTGTGTGTGTGTGTGTGTGTGTACACCTCAGGTATGGGGACATCAGACAATTATTACCACAGTCATATGATTGGTAATGTAGCACACAACAAAAAGCAACTCCCCAAAGTTATAAATGATTTACTATAAAGGTGTGTGTGTTTGGAGAAAGAAATGATATATATTATTAAACGAGTTCTGAGATATGTTTGTAGGATCTAATGTTACAAATAAGTCACACAACACAGAATGCAATACATTTTAGTCAATTAAATCTAGTGTATATTAATTTCACCAACTGCTGTGTATGTTCTTGTGGGCTCCTGGAAAATGAATGGATGTATAAGAAGTATTTTATTTGACTATTATTATTGCCTTTTTAAACACGTCTGATATAATATACTTCAAGATGAATACGTTCTATCAAAGCTCTTCTAAAAAGGAATGGAGAGAGACAGTGCATTTTTTCCATGGCATAATGTGTGTGTATCTAAAGAGTAGAAATAGTTATAGTCAAGGGATTGCAAATGCAATTACTTTGTCAGACATTATTTATGCTGCCAACATCATCTTTTTAACCAGCATTTGTGATTGTGTAAATTAATGTGCCCAGCAGCCTTAACTAATGCATGTATCATGAAAATAATCATTAAATAGATACATTTCATTGAAAAGGGTGGCAAGGTGTTGCGGTGGTTAGCACTGTTGCTTCATAGGAAGAAGGTCCCTGGTTCGCTTCCTGGGATCTTTCTGTGTGGAGTTTGCATGCCCTACCCGTGTGGGTTCTCTCTTGGTACTTCCTCCCACTTCCAAAAGCATGCTGAGGTTAACTGATCCCTCTAAACTGCCCATTGATGCGAATGGGTGGTGAATGGTTGTCTCTACCTCATGTGGCCCTGTGATGAGCTGGTGACTCGTCCAGGTTGTACCCTGCCGTTTACAGCTGGGATCGGCTCCAGCACAACCGTGACCCATAACCGGAGCAAACCAGAGAAGATGAATGAATGAAGATGAATGAGTAAAAGCTGGTGGTTTAATAAATCAACATGAACACTGAAAATCAGTATTACTAAACGTAAGCAGTAAATCAGGTGTAGTTTATAACTTTTGCTTTTCATGGTGACTTATGAGCATATTGAAGAGGAATAATTAAATGGTGTTTAAAAATTCCTTCAAATCCATTACTGTTTACAGACTTTGTTCACATAAAACTAAATGCTACTGCCAGAATCACTGGTAAAATATGGACAATATCTTCCATCAGACAGTTTCCTTTATGTCTCAAATTTATATTTCCCCCTGCAGCTTAACATGCTAAAATGCTGCTTACATTCATTTTCATAACTTAGCTGCATTATCCATGACTTGCCTCTACTGGTGCAGGACAGAGTCTGGGGGAATGTAAATGAGACAGTTTTATTAGAAATGCTGGCATATTAAATTATAACACTGGAAGACTTAAAGAATTCAGAGACCTTTGAAGGAAGATCATGTCACAAGGTGACTGCTGGCATTATCATATTTGGAGTTACATATTCAAGAATACTTTGAGCAGGCTCAAGGGCACTAGACAAACAGAAAATGAGTAATGAAAATCATTATTCCAAATTATTTAAAGCAATTTGTGAAAAGGGAAGAAAAAAGGTTTTGCGAGATGTTTACGGATGATTATTGTATCATAGCAACTGGCCAATGCTTCAGAATTACAGGAGTAGTTACATCTCCAGACATGTTTCTACCAGTCTGATGGACAAAAAGCTGCAAATTGGTCAGATTTGATGAGAAGACAGATATATAGAGATGAAGACCGGGTCAGTCAGGTGTGAGGTTGCTCAATTTACAATCCTGTGTGTGAAGAACCTCAAAGGTAATTCGCAGCTGGACAGGAAGTTGTGTTGTTCAGTGGCACATGATGGTGACCAGAGCTGAAAGGTGGTTGGGAGCTGCCCCAGTGGAACTACATTAGGTTCTCTGTCAGATTCATGGTTTACAACAGGGGTGTCAAACTCATTTTAGTTCAGCAGCCAAATTCAGCCCAACTGGATCTCCAGCAAGCCATACCAGTAAAATAAGAGCCCAATAACCTAAAATAGCAACCTACAATTGTAACTACTGTAACCTGGTCAATCACTGAATCCACGTTTCTTACTGATGTACTCAGTACTGATGAACTGATGCAATAAAGTACATTTATCTTGATGAAGCACCTTATGAGCACCGTGAAAACTAAAATGGAAAGATGGATAATCTCAATGAATATTTGTCATGACAGACAGCAGATTTCAATCATTCAAATACATGTACCTCATTTAGATTACAACATTTACATTTAATTTACATTACTTTCTCAACTTAAATGACTTAAACGATGTAAACGTGAACAATGTTAGCTTACTAAACAAATGAGAGTGTATGAAGAACAAAACTGAAATTCCTCAAGTTGCACAGTCAGCATTCAAAGTGGAGCATGTGCTAATGTGACAATATCCTTGTGCAAGCAAGCTAGCTCATGCACAGTAATGTAATGCGAATAAACTATTATTATGCAATTCACACCATGAACCAATCGGCAGTATTTTCATCAAGTGAAGGTAAATACAGAACAAAGAAAGTTATTTACCGTGTGCGACCTTGACCAGTTGTAGGATTATTGTACATTTCGCTCTCTGGCTCATGTCTCTCTTGCTCGTTTCTCTCTGCTCTACTTCCTTATTTTGCATGCACTGCACTGTCTCCGCCTCAGGAATAAGGATTACATATAGACAGAAATAAATTCGAAAAATATATTTATAGCATCATTTACAACAATAACTTAAAATAACAACCATTACAAATGTTTCTCATCATGCAAGTACAAGTACATTATGAAAATGTTTAAAAACAATGACCATACTATAGTAACAACCTAGAAATGTTTTAGAAAAATAAGTGCAATTGTAGCAATATTCTGCCTCAGTTTATCATTTACACATGTGCAGTGGATCGACATACAAAACATTTACTAACAGGTGTCTGGAACTGATAAGTTACTGACATGTTTTCAATTTATGACTAAAACAACTTGAGAAATAAGTTACCTCTGGTTCTCAGTGTTTCTAAAACAGTGGGACAGAAACAACAGGTACTTATATTGAGAAGCTGCATTTTCTATTCATCCCAAGATCGAGTGATCCTGGGCTCTGGTTTTGAACATTGGCTCTCCTAGAGTCTGTGTTGTTGCTCTTCAGTAAGACGAATATGCTCCTTGGTGTGGCAGCCCACAGCGTGTGTGTATGTGTTTTCATTCACTGTGCTCACATCTGATGAGGCAGGCAATAATTTCCCTGAAAAGGCCTTCTTCTTCCTTAGAATATTGTCAATATTCATTTTTAAAACCATCTTGCTTCTCCATACCTTCAAAAGTGCTATTTAACTTGTCACATCTGTAGAAAACTTTTGTATGGCAAGAATCTGAGGGTATTTTTGAGTTACAAAATGCAGATTTGGTGACATGATTTAGATTCCAAACCTCTGTGGTTTGGCACTGCTGACTGAGAGGCAGATGAGAGCCCTGAAACTTTTCATGGAAATTCAAAGTAGCCTCAAACGCAGTACTGGAAACAGAGACTTGGAAGCCAAATGCAAAATGGATGGAAAGCTAAATGGATATGCTGAGGTGAAGGGGTCTGTGTGCTGAGGACATCTAGACAGCACTATTTAGCCACTCATGGGATGGAAAGTCCATCTCTATGACTTTATAGTGGTCATAAAATATAAGGTCATCGTGTTGTAGAATTTAATATTAATGTGCCATTTGATGACCCTCACCATGGAAACATCGCTGTTGCTATTGTGCTATATTGCTATTACTTTCACATGCATGTTGTTTTCTATCAATTCAATCTGAGATTTATATGTAGCTCTATATACAAATCCATTTATAAAACTGTAGGTCTATAGAAGAACTAGGAATATGTACAGTATATGTGAACGAGTGTGTGTGTAGTGTTTTTGGGACACAAACCACCCTCTCGTCTCTTCCCTAGCGTCCCGCCCCCTCACTCAGACTATCCAATGGTAACAGTGGGGACATCGATTTTGACCAATAGGCAACAAGGGATGCGAGTAGATGGAAGTTAAGTTGTATTTTGAGTTTGGGATAGATCGGAGCGGCGATGAATGGACAGAAACCACGTTGGGAGCTAAAAAGTGAATTCAGTATTAAATTCAGATCGCTTGCCTACTCTAACGGCGAAGTGAGTTGAAGAAGTCCAAAACGAGAGCTCTCTCTCCGCGTGTCGCGGAGGTGGCAGGTGTTCATTTGAGGAGACAGCTTCAGTCGGCTCCAGAGCTTCAGCAGGGTAAAGACCGCTGGGAAGAAGCCGAAACGCCGCCAACGGGGGACAAGAACTCCCGCTCATAGCACCTCGCTTCAGAAGTGCCGTTTTCTACGGGTTTCCGTTCCCAGGTGGACTGTTTCGGGACTCCGGACCCCGCGGAAGGCTCCGGTGTCGCAGTGAGAGAACCAGTACCGTCTTTAACGGTCGCTTGGTAGTTTGAAATGAACTGTTACGTTTGAACGGTCGTATTAGCCCCGCTGAGCCTGGGTGTGATTTTAATGAACAGAAAGTCGCGTTTGGGGTGTAAAGACTTGTAAGTAACTAACCTGTTGTGCATTTCACCCCGTGTAACCCGAGTCGCGGCTCTCTGTCCGGAGGGAAATCCTACTCCATGGGGAAAGTGTATCGTTTTTCCGCGGCACTGACTTGTTAGGTGTTAGCTTGTTGGATTTGGAACTTGGAATCCGACAACGTGGTTCTCCGTCAGGGAGGACCCCGACTCTGTCCGCGGACCGTACTGATGGAGAAAACAAAAAGAGCCTAGAAAAGAATCGATTTCCAGCACACTTAAATCCACAGGGGGACTCGTTACGGTGTTTTATTGCTTCTCTGTTCGTACGACAACTGGCCAAACATCGGACTGATCCGCGGGACAAATCCCCGGCAAAGACATCAAAACAAACGCGGATTTCAGGTCGATAACATCGAATAAGCCGATAAGTCTAAAACACACTCAGATGTATTAATTTTGTGCGCGGATCCATCCAAATAAAATGAGATCAGGTGTTAGGGCACAGGAACACCGACTCTCCTTCACAGCACACAGAGATTACCGGCTGATTATGCCCTGAAACCACATTAGTGAGGGGAAGCACTGCTCAGTTTTGGACACGAGAGTTGTGAAGTCAGATCCCGTCAGCAGCCAAAGCAGGATTGTTCAACTCCCAGAGCTCCGGAGCTTCACTTCACCGGGAGGCGGCCGTTCCAGCGCAGGGCAGAGCGGGGCTCCGCCGCAGAGCACCGGCGGACTCATTCGCTGTTGGTTGCTTTGTCCTGTGTGACACAACCAGGGGGGTTCGAGCCTAGAAGTGTCCCCGGAGCGTGTGGACGGACTCGGCTTAGGGAGGAGGAAGATGATGCCTGAGACCGGGGCCACCGGCAGTGGGAGCCGGTGGATGCCTCTTTTGATGCTGCTTCTCCTCAGCAGCAGCTGCCACATGTTGCACGGTCAAGGTAAGATCAGTTTAACCTGAAGAATTGTATATGTGCAAGGTGCATGTTGAAATGGTTCAAAGTGTGATGTCCAGAAATCTCCAGCTCGAGTTTTGTTAAATGATGTCTGGGTGACTGGAAACAATAGTGTGATTTATGACACCATGGATAGCAGTTAGTCTGGAGGTCCCTGTGGAAGGAAGGGAGGGTAGTAAGCAACAATACAACCTCATTTTTATAGACCTGGTTACTTGCTCTCCTGAGAGAGACAAACAAGTAGGGTACCTAGTTTGTATGTGAAGCATATGTATCTACAGTTGTTATAATGGTGGGTAGAACACTGCAGGATAATGACTGTAGGATTAAGGTATTGGAGATGTTTATGTTACAGTTGCCAAGCACTGATAATCCCCCCCCCATGACCTGCTTAACTACAGGTCTTGCTTTGGCACACAAATGCACAGACATATAGTGTATTAATTCAACTTGATGCATATTAGTCTAGCATTGACCCTGTCATGCTGGCAAGCGTCTGGATTAGTGTGACGTGGGCTCGGAGAGGGTGAAAATATGGGGTAATTGTGAAACACAGCAACAAACAACGAGACAAATATCATGAGATATCGAATCCTGCCCGAACCTTTTTGTGGAAAGAGACTGTGCAGGGCCATGTTACATGTATTTATGTCTTTTTCCCCCTCAGCCATAGTTTTTGTGTGACAGAGAGGTGGGGAGAAACTGGGGGTGTTTGTGTGTGTGTACCTTGTGAGATCATGCCAGACTGGCATTACAAAAGCGAGGGAGAAAGGTCAGACTGGTGTCAACACACCAGTTTTCTCTGGGTCACAGATGGTGTGCTGGGCAAAATGTAAGCCAGAGACTTGGGGTTATGTGGAGGAGGGGTCAGAGGAATGTGCGTGTGTGTTGGGGGGCTGGGGCTATTTGTGAATCCAGAGTGGAGTGAATGTATGTGCTTTTTAAGCAAAGGAAAGTGTCAGTGAGTGTGAAAGATGGACCAGAAGCAGGGGAGGACTGGGGGGCAGTGTGGAAAAGAAGAGGTATTCTAAGAGGGAGCACAGGAGGAGTGATCTGGTAAAGGCTTTAATGAAAAACAAAGTGTGTGTGTGTGTGAATGCAGTGCCCTAGTCGTACCTGTCAGTCAGAATGCTGCGCCCGCAGTTCAGTAGATGTTGGTGGTATGACAAGACCTCTGTGTGTAGTAAAAAAAAGGATCTGACCTTTTTCTCAGTCATCAAACTTTTTTTGCCGTCTTACAGGCGTTGAGGAGGAGGTGGTGGACAGTGGGTTGGTGTGGCTGCAGTGTCAGCTCCTTCTGTTGTGCCACTCGTGTCAAGGTTTCAGTACCCAACAGGTTACCATACACCCTCAAGCACCGCCGCGACCAACCAACCTATTCCAGTTGACTGTGTTGGCGAGGGTGGGGTGGGGTAGTGACCTACTGTGAAATGTATATCACAGAATGGCTTGGGTGGCTTATTGCCACTTTTCTTTTCTGTGTGTTAGAGGTAGGGATGAAGTAACAGACACAGGATAGGTCTGGTGGTGGTCGGGTTATTGATTTGATAAGCTGTGCCAGCAGGCCAGTCGAAGGCTGCTCCGACCCCTGTATCCTCAGCATTTATCAGGACATTTCATTTTAGGGGGAAAAGGATGAAATTCATGAGCCAAGGTTGATTGTCATGAACTCTCCCCCTTCCCTTCCCCCCTCCCTTTTTTCTTTCAGTCAATCGATGCCCACACCCTCATAAATGTGAGGCTTTGCATGAGCCAACTCTCTTCTCTGAGAGCACATTTAAATAAGCTCATCGATCTTTCATTTTAGAGTTTAAGTGACGGCAGCATTTTACTGTCTCACCTCCCACTTTCCTCTACCTCTCATCTGCTCACCTCGCCACCCTCCCTCTTTATTCATAACTTATCCCTCTGCCCCCCACTGCCGTCATGTCATTGAGTAGGCTCTGCTTTGCAGCTGTCTGACAGATTGACTTTTGTAACATATATACAGACAGAGCCTCATTCTGCACTTTATATTTAGAGGCAAATCAGGTCTCATTTCGTGTGAATGAAGATCATGTTGTATATTAAAGCAGAATGCGTCCAAAACATGTCACTCATCTTTAATTAGTGCAACCCCCCATATCAGTATATCAGTGACATATCACTGACTAACAACAGTGAAAATACAGCTTGTCATCAATATTATGGTAATTGCATTAAAATGTGTTGCATCCCGACTGTTAAATTGTATCGTTTCTCCAGTCAAAAACATGGAGATTTGAATTTCCAGGGCTCAAAGCAAATCGTTGTGTCTTACCATATATTTGGAACTCTTCTTCATTTTCAACTTGGCAAAGAAAAGGCTCCCATTGTCATGCTGACCCAGTTGGAGTGGATCTATCCATATGATTGAGTTTTATGTACCACATGTCATTGGCTGAGCAAAGCTAAAGCCTGACGCTGACTGGACAACTGGTCATGCTTAAAGGGATTGATGTCGCACTGATTGGACATTTGCGTGGTGAGCTTGGAGCTGGGACATGTTGTCAAAACCCAAATCAAACAGGCTAGCATGCAGTTTTACACATGTGCATGCACACTGCCACACAAAGTCCTTCTCTCCCATCAGTGTCAAACTGTTAAACCAAACGTAGAAATTTGTTAACATAAGTTGAGGGTGAATTAGGAATCTTACCGTTTTGCACACTGCACCACCTTACCGTGACTGGTGCGCCTGTCAAACACTTATTTCCATATATATAATAATATAATATAATATAATATATATAATTTTTAAATTTAGAATATTATATTCCACTGACATCTGTAGTGAGAGTAGGCAGCAGTTGGAAGAGAACCTAGAAAGGTGGAGGTTTGCTCTAGAGAGAAGAGGAATGAAGGTCAGTCGTAGCAAGACAGAGTATATGTGCATGAATGAAAGGGAGACCAGTGGAAAAGTGAGGTTACAGGGAGCAGAGGTGGTGAAGGTGCAGGAGTTTAAGTACTTAGGATCAACAGTGCAGAGTAGTGGAGACTGTGGAAGAGAAGTGAAGAATAGGGTGCAGGCAGGGTGGAACAGCTGGAGAAAAGTGTCAGGAGTTATTTGTGATAGAAGAGTCTCAGCTAAGGTGAAGGGAAAGGTTTACAGGACTGTGGTTAGACCAGCTATGATGTATGGTTTAGAGACACTAGCGATAGGCAGAAGACAGGAGGCAGAGCTGGAGGTGGCAGAGTTAAAGATGCTGAGATTCTCTTTAGGAGTGACCAGGATGGACAGGATTAGGAATGAGGTCATCAGAGGGACAACACAGACAGGAAGGTTAGGAGAAAAAGCTAGAGAGGCTAGATTGAGATGGTTTGG
>CAAKHB010003360.1:2073-21144 GCA_901007665.1 Aeoliscus strigatus
TTACTCGCTGCCGCCTGATCTTGACGTGCCTCCTGGGCTCCCGGTGCGCATTCTAACCCCGCCACCCCCCCCCCCCCCCCACACACACACACACACACACACACACACGGAAAGAAACATTTCATGAATATTGAACAAATGGTGGGTTCCGACTGAACGCACACCTCTATACTGTGTGTCATTGTTGAATAATTGATCCTCCTTGCAATCTCCATTTGTCAGTATGAACAGCGGTGTACTGTGTGTACTTCTGAGAAGAAATACACGTTGTGGCTGCTGTTAGGCAACGCAACGCAACAGGAAGGGGTGAAAAATGGAAGCATTTGTGAATTGCCACTGGGTAATTTTTTTGTTATCTGAACGTGTAGCATTTATTGCTCGGCAGGCAATTTGAAACTGTGCATCTCTTTGTCCACAGGTATGAAATTAAGTACGACAAGGATGACTATGTTCTAAGAGTGAAGAAGGCTTCCATCAGTGACGAGGGCACGTTCACCTGTGTGGCAGAAAACCGTGTCGGCAAGCTTGAGGCGTCTGCCACTCTCACTGTCAGAGGTATGGCTCACCTATCCTCATTTTTTGTTTTCTGTATGTTTTCCACCATATCAAAGACCACTGGGTTGTTCCACTAAACAAATGGAATGTTGAGATTGTCAGGTCACTCCAGGAGGTCTAATTTATACTTCCAGTGAGCAGAGCAGTCCAGAGACTCTCTATGAATGTGTTTAATTATTTACACTTCCAAGTGCCGCGTCGACACACTCTGCCACTCTTCCCCTGTTGTGCTAGTCTGCGAGCCACGGTACCGTCCTTCTCCATTCAGCCAGTCAGCAAAGCCATTTCACAGATTATTGGTGCACACCGCCAATTCCACACCTGGGGTTCACGAGGTTAATAAAAACATTCAAACATAATTTTCACCACTCTTCCTCCCATTGAAGCCGGTGCGTTTAAGGTCTCAGTAGAGTGATTTAACGCTACACAGAGGTCCAGAAGGAGGTTTTCTTTAGAAGCAGGGTTCTTGAGTTGCACCTGGGTGATTCGTAACAGTGAAAACAGACACAGCGTCACCTCCTCTGGTGTTGAGAACGTACAGCTACCGGATGAACCCAACACGCTGCCGCCAGTCTTCGAAATGGATTTTGCCCTCCGTCTGTTCGTTCTGTCCATCAACACAAGCGACAAACACACACCACCCATGAAGATGTATACTTCATTGATGAAGACAGAGAAGGTCAAGTAGTCTTTTTGTTTTCGATTTCCATTTTTCTTTTTTACATTTGGCTATATTTTAATATTTTCATACTTTGTTGAATATTTGTATACTTCTTTTATACAAAACAGTACTGTAAACCTTTGAGAACAAAATTGAGAACAAATTTTCGATCCTGTATGTGTCACACTTATTGTAGTATTGACAATAAAAGTACCTTGTACCGGGTTGTACCTTGTATATTTCCCTGATGAACAACGTGTTCATATCAGATTGGACACAAGCTGAGACATGTGACCTCCAGGGGGCGCCTACATCAGACGTACCTCATCATCCTGTATTCTGAGAAACATCAATACAACTGTCCAGATGTTACGGACATCATGATACTGCTGGACCATCTCTGTCATGCTTACCTTGTGCTAGAAACATGTCACTCATTCTGACTTTGATTTCTGTTTTTTGTCTTATTTTCTTGTGTTTGTTCTATTTTCTTTTTTCCTTTGTCGTCTATGTCTGTGTGTCTTGTTTTGATTCTTTCGTAAATCCACTTCTCCATTTTTGTGTCTCCAGATCGCAATGTCGGTAAGTACCATCCTTCTGATTTGGCTCCATTCTGCATGCCTCCATACACACCTCTGCATTCTACTGCTTGATCAGTTCCGTTGCGTTAATGTTGTTGAGTCATGCAGGTGCCTGATCACTGTCTTCTCCTAGAAATAGTAGCCGATAGTAGAGTTCACAGGTCTTTCTAATGTACTAACATAAAACATTAACGGCTCCGCCTGTCGATTCAGTATGATGTGTATCTTGGCTGATTCATGTGGACAGCTCCACTTACCTTGTCTGCATTCATCGTGTTACT
Source organism: Aeoliscus strigatus (assembly GCA_901007665.1). Classification (NCBI taxonomy): domain Eukaryota; kingdom Metazoa; phylum Chordata; class Actinopteri; order Syngnathiformes; family Centriscidae; genus Aeoliscus; species Aeoliscus strigatus. The sequence goes on from CAAKHB010003360.1 coordinate 4,152, forward strand.
CGTAGAACTCACAGACAAATTACACAAAATTTCACGAATCATACGACAATTAAAATTCTCTTTCAGTGGATGAAATTTCACAGAGGCCAAAAGTCTGAGAAAAGGGTTCTTTCAAGGGTTCTTTCTGCCGAGTTTTATCAAGTATACTTACTCAAAGGTTTCACTAGTGGATGGAAGTCCCAGTGTCTTGGGCATTGTAATGTCATACGGTCCAGGAAGTGTTTAACTTGCAAGTCTTGAGGCCATCTGTGAAACGCTGGAGTTGCTTTGGACTGGTTTCTTCCCTTCTGAGCCCCAACATGAAGCCTGGAAATCCCCTTTTTACATCCCCGTTGAAAGGTCGAGGTTAAGCCAGATTTGATATAGATAAGTTGTTCACTTGTTTTAGGGACTGAGTGAAAATGGCATCTGGGCAGAGAGGTGTGCTTTTTGAGAGCGGAGACAGAAGGACGACAGTAACGAGATGCTTGTCTTAGTACAATGAAAGGAGAAAGAAGAATGGACGTGTATGTCATGAAAGGCTTGATTGGCAGAAAATGCCTCAGTGGAGGGACTTTTGTTTCCAAAACAGCAGCGGCTGTTCGCCAATTGTCAAAATGTCAGCCTGCAAGAAGATGGAGGAAATTACATATTCACTGCGCCTATGGGAAGAGACAGTAATTGCCGACGACTTCTGAATAAAATATGATTGAACGTGGGGGTTAAAAGAAGGAAGGAATGCTCCGAGTTTGTGTGTTGAATGGATTTCTGTCTTCCTGTCCATTTGTTCTTTTTCAACCGAAATGTGCTGAAATACCTCCAAACCGAGCAGATGTGACTTGTCATGAATTAAATATGGGCACAGGATCATATGTTTCCTTTGGAGGAGGTAGGAAGGAGCCTCCCACTTGTCATTATGTGTATCTGAATCAAAACAGAGCTGGTATGATCGAAACGGTCACACACTGACATCAGATTAAAGGTCGTGATAAACAAAAGGTTTTTTTTCTCCAGGAAAAGATCAAATTCAGAAACCGCAAACGCTTACTTTGCAAAATATTGATTTTGGCCGATGTTTTGACCTCTTTGTACCAAACAGTCACACGTTATTCTTCAGAAGATACGATAATAGAAAGTAGACAATGATTTAAAAGCAGATTCCTGTATTTGTTTAACTCTAATGGAGATTGATTGAGTGAATTCTTATTTATGAACAATGTGCTACAGGAATGAAAACCAGTAAAATACTGACGTGACATGGTTTGGTTCATTCATCGACAGGGAGCAGTCATGAAGGTGTTAAACCATATCGCAGGACCGTGGATAGTAATCTGGTGTGTGGAGCGACAGTGAGCAGAGGAGAGGGGAGGGACGTAAGCCCCTGCCAGAGCATGATTTAGGAGCTGTGTATCAGGCCCAGCTTTGAGAGCCACAAGATATCCAAACTGCAGAAGGCCAAACAGGAAGGCTGTAAATCTGTAGCCATCTGTACCATTCCCGACTGTGTGTGTCTTTGACAAATACACATCCCCAAAAAGGGATTACATGGAGAAATCAGCCAAATGGGAATGAGCTTGGCCTTTCTCGCACCAGCTGGTTTGTCAGCGCGACGACTTAGACAGAAATGTACAGAAAGAGACAGTTGGAAAAATATTATGATATTGCAACATGGTTTTGTTTCTTTAATTTCAACAATTTGTAGAAATCTCCAAATTGCGCATCATATCAAAGTGTTCCTCTCTGCCTGCAGTTACTTCAAGGTTATGGGTAGTCTGGATTATCTCTGCTGGAGCTAGTACCCCCCTAGTACCTGACAGATGTTATACTTGTACACAACATTCAGACCTGAAGAGTTTCAGGCTTCAGATTCAGTTCATCACTTCACATTCTTTGTCGGACATTTGAGAAAAAGAAAAAAATCCAATCAGTTCCCATCACTGTCAAGAAACTTAAAGTTTTAAATTAACAGGGAAGTATTTCTGTTCCATCATTGCAGTGCTGCTCATTTATTATTTTATGAAAGTAATACATATAATGTGAGAATAGAATAAGCAAGATATAGGCAGGAAATATCATCTCACTGTCTGTGTGACAACCTGCCCGGTGATGGTGACGTTAACAACGACTGGGAAAAAAATAAATGACATTTTCCAAAGTTGGACTCCAAAACTTTTATTTCGTTGATGGAGGGGTGTTAGCTTGAAATCTGGTCAATGTAGAACTCTCTTCTTCCTTCCACTTTCCCTTTCATTCCAGCGTAATTCAGTCTTTATCAGTGCTGAGCCACATTTACATTTATGTGAGATGCATTCAGCTGTTAATGCAATCTTACGTGTCTAAGGTCTGACGTGGTGAAACCTGTATGTCTGAAGGTTTTTTTTACTCATGGATGTTTCCAGGGCATGGGTGTACCTGTGTTGTCTCCGATCTAAGTGACATTATCACCCAAGAGCTTCCCTGTGTTGTCGTCAGTGTGACTGTCATTCATTCAGCCTCAGCCTCGTCTGGATGAATGGCCGAGCTGATTACCGTGGCATTGATACCCAATGGTGTTCAGACCAATTTGGGAGTGACAGACTGATAAATTGCTGCATGGAAGCTTGATTTGATCAAGTTGTATTTTGCTTGTTTTTGCCTGAAATCCCCCAAGGCTTGTTAATCTCCAGCCCTGTTATTTGGCTTCACTATGTTTCACTGGTGTACTAACGCTGCCGTATTCGCCCTTTTACTTCAGCTGCTCCTCAGTTTGTCATCCGACCAAGGGATCAGATTGTGGCCCAAGGCCGAACTGCCACCTTCCCATGTGAAACCAAAGGAAACCCACAGCCCGCAGTCTTTTGGCAGAAGGAGGGAAGTCAGGTGAGAACAGAATTGTCACGCGACGCTGTGTTAGAAAACATCTGAATCTGTTTATTACCTCGAAAAAGTTACGCTTCTTATATGTGTTAGTTGCTTGTTGGCAGGATTGCTTGACAATTGACACAGACAGTACTTCAAATTACACTGTCATCAGTATCTTTACTACAGACACATAGATACACCATTGTTTCTCGTGAGCCACCAAGCAGCAGTGTCCCTGGCGAGGTGCTAATCGGTTTCCCGTGACCCGGCACTGATAAGAACAATCCTATCCCTCACTGAGGCAGATAACCCATTCAAATACCTGGGTGTCCACACAACAGTTAACAGCAGTGGCAATTAGGAGCCAGTTGGGGCTTGTAGATGAGCCAGAGATATGATTCAGCTCTGGCTGATGTTCAAACAGTCACAGGCGGGCGTGCACACACACACACACACACATACACACAAGGCCTGCAGGCCAACAATTAAAGTTTTCTTAAAGGAATGAACAATGACACACATGCCTACATGTTCACACAAACATCGGGTGTAATACTCACCCACTTATCCTCTCACCGATGTGTGACCTAAAGTATATGGTTCAGTATCACTGAGTAACTGTGAGATGTGAACTCATATCAGGCGCATGCCTCACACTGTCATTAAATATGATGCTTTGGGAACAAGTGTTCTACACACAGTCTTCAAGTGGTTGCATGTCCTTCACTATCTCATTACCTGACTCCATCTTGGAGTTTAGCAACGCGCTCCCCGCCTCACACGTTGATGTATGAAGGTGTATGTGTATACAACAGAGTCAAGCTAATTAATTACAATGATTAGGTGACAGGAAGGCCTCTTTTCTCACACTTGAGACTAATGGATTGTACGTATTTGCTGTGCAGTCTAATTTGAAAAAAACAACAACATCATTTGTTGCATTAAAGTGATTAGTTGTAATTAAATCGAGGCCAAGAATTTGCTGGTTACCTTTGGGAATAAAAGGAATCTGAAAACTGACTGTGATAATGTTGGAGAAGAGCTAAACAAACATTTTGTCCCTCTTGTGGCTGAATGCATTTACTTTGAAATATAACAACCATCCTATAGATAGATTGTATCATATTCGGTATAAGCTCCACTTGCATGTGATGGTTTCTGCGGGTAAAAATATAGACCCAAACCACTGTGAAATTGAAGCAGAAAGTAAAGAAGTTGTGCAGCCAGCAACAAAGCTAAAGGATCCGTAATAACACAGTGGAGTCTCTGGTTTGGCTCAAGAGGAAGTGTGAAACCCCCAAGTCATCAAATTGTGTACATGTTGTGCTGCTTGTGCAGTTAACCAAGTGCCCGATAAAATTCCTTACACTGTAGCTGTAATTTTGTGGTCTCTGTGTATTCCTGCGTGTGCCTGTGTGAGATTTTTCCAGGTTGCACTGGTTTCATCCATCCATTCATTCATCCAATCATTCATCTTATTCCAGTCACGGGTCGCGGCACTGGTTCCATGTTGTCCCTAATTGGCCGTTTGTTCTTCTTCCTGCAGAATTTGCTTTTTCCCAACCAACCTCAGCAGCCCAACAATCGCTTCTCAGTGTCGCTCAGCGGAGCCCTCACCATCTCCTCTGTGCAACGGGCAGATGCTGGTTACTATATCTGCCAGGCCCTGACTGTTGCAGGCAGTATTCTTGCCAAGGCTCAACTGGAGGTCACAGATGGTGAGACATTTTTGTTTTTTTCCTTCTCTCCCCATGTAGCATAAGAAATATGGTGCAGATGTGATGAAGCTGGTGCATTTGTCCACACGTGTGTGAAGTAAGCACGTACAACCGTTCCTCAACAAATATTTGTTTCTGTTGACATCTATGACGTTCGAGTTTCATTCCTCTCTGCTGAAAACAGTTATTTAAATCTTACATTTCAACTTTCAAACAGGTCAGTACGCTCATAGGAAACCTTGAGATACCGTGTTTAATTAAATCTTTTTTACTTTTCATTTTGGAGAGGAAGTGAAGCAATGCCCTTGAATTCTTTCAAGTTTCATGATCAGCTTTGGGGTGAGTGGGTGAGGTGTAAGTATGCGTGGGAGCGAGGCCACGAGAGAAAAAAGGACAGGGAGAAAGAGGCCCAGCGTGATTGATGGAGTGAGTGACAATGGTTTTCTGTGGAGTGAATTATGTGGTCCTGCAAGGTGCAGAAGCATCTAATCTGCGGCTGCTATTGTGATGGCAAGATAGACGGCCATCCATGTTTCTGCTGCAGTACCTGCTACAAGAAAGATGAAAAGCAGCACAGAAGCACTTTTTTATTTGAAACACTAAAGCACAGTCAAATTGCCGGGCCCTTGTTGACTGCTGCAGTATATTTTCACATTTCACAACCTAATAGAGCGACACCAGTTCACATGTTTTACTCCTACTGGAACGTGTGAGATAAGAAGAAGAAGAGGACGCATGTAAGGGCTTTGAGGACAGCAAAGAAAGGAAGAGTAGCAAAGAGAGCAGAAGGGCCAGGGAGAAGTCATGGCCACACCTGCTGCAGTCTTCATGTGATTTACTGCCCCGAGCCCCGACAGCAGTCTGTGGAGTTCAAGGAGATCTGTAATGAGAAATTCCTGATCCAGAAACCCAAGGCCTTAGACGAGCTGTTCCTCCTCCCTCTGTCACTCCTACGTGCCATCAACACATATATCAACCACTCCAAGTTCCCAGACTGAGTGTAGCAGTGCACAAGTCCAACTGTAGTGTGTACTCTGAAGTATGAAACGCATGGAAATCTTCCACAAACAAACATTTTGGATGTAAATCATCATCGAGACTACTGAGCAGTGAACATGCTTTCTTTGTTTTGAACAGTTGATGTAAATCAGAATGGTTTTATACTGCGTAGGGAGTCTCTGGCCACTAGTGAGCACTTTGAATCATCTCCTGGCTCGGGTGATGATTTATATGACCCATTTTTATTTGCACAACACATTATCCGTAAAATAAGCATTTCCAAGGAGTAAAATAATAACAGCAATGTTGTTCTTGAAGTTGTTTCAACTTGTGCAATAGCTTGTGATTCTTAGCTTGTTTCTTTTGAGACACGTCAGTGAGGGCGAACGCAGCAGAAGTGTGTGTCATCATGAAAAAAAGATATCACTTCCTTTTGTCAGTTGTCGCTGCTAGAGCGAAAATAGGGGTGGAACAGAGGGTGTGTTAATGTGCACAAAGGTTACTGAGGTAGACTTGGTAATTAGCCCCCGTAGGTTTGACATCATTAATCTATACCTTCTAATTAATGTGGGTTCTGTGATGCCAGGGGGACCACCACATTATTCAGCTCTTAATGTATAAACTGTGTGAGATGGCTAACCCTCTCTGAGATCACCTCTGACATCCTGCCACCCCACTATTGGACCCCACTGGCTTTTTGGCACAAGATAACCACTTCATGTTCTGCTGGAAAGTCATCGCAGCATTAATGTGTTGCAGTTTGTTGCAGAGCATTTTCTGTAGAATATCTAATAGTAATTTGCCCACATTTAAGTGCCTTTAAATGGCTGCACCTGTTCTATGCTGGATTATGTTACATTCCATTAACCCAGATGTTACAGTAACTCACAGTACATTACATTTGATGGCTTGTCAGCTTTTCTAGTCTGAGTCACAGTGAAGTTTTTCCTAATGTCAATGCTGTTTTACAACATAGCCGTAGTCACTTTCATTTAGTCATTATTGTCACCTGACAAAGGTCATTTATCACGAGTCCCGACTCCAATCGAACCCGCTCTTCAGGAATTACACAATGCGCTGTTGAGAATTCGATTCTTCTTTTTACCACAGCATGTGTTCATTATGCACCACGTAGTTCCAGTGTAACATATGAATCATACATGACTGTGCTACACGCTACACATAGTGAACTATTTATTGAAACCACACCCAAGTCTATCGACAGAGGTAAGCACACAATCTGGTGTATAAGAATAGAGCTACCCTGGCAGCCAGTGGAAAATGTTCTGCCTCGATCTGCAGCCTTCAGTGAATTGAGGAAACACACGATACAACCTGTAGAAAAAAGATATTTATTAGAAAACATCTGCACATCCATCCCCAACTTGTTTTATACAAGGTTATCCACGTCAAATACTGCAGGCGTTGAAGTATAAATGTGAACAATAACTAATGTCACGTCTGTCCGGACCTTGAACTGCAGTGCTGACGGACAGACCCCCACCCATCATTCGCCAAGGCCCATCTAATCAGACATTAGGGGTGGATAGTGTGGCATTGCTAAAGTGCCAAGCATCAGGAGAACCCATCCCCTCCATCAGCTGGCTAAAGGATGGGGTTAGTCTGCTGGGAAAGGATGCTCGCATGTCGCTGCAAGAGCTGGGGAGCCTCCAGATCAAGAACATCAAGGTAACGGATTTCTTCTTTACTCCTGTCCAACTAATCAGTTTGACAGGTCACACAATGTTCTTCCTATTCTCTCTTATCAGTTCTTCTCTTGACATCATTCTTTGTTTGTGCTCTATTTCCTCACTAATGCAAGTTGTGCATTCAGCTGTATGTATTTGTCTGACCTGTCGTGACCTTAACTTTGATGGGCAAGAGGAAGTAAAATGACTTAAAGAGATGAATAGGCAGCATTGATTTTTTTTTTTTTTTCTTAATAGTTTGATCGTATTACTTAGTGGCCCGACAGCGCCAACAGGGCTCAGCTATAAAGGGTTGGATGGACTCCAGCTGTTGGATAGAAACATGTACCTACACACACACACACACACACACACACGTGTGTGTGTACCCATTTAGAGTAGATTAGATTTAAAGGGCTCACATCTTCCTTTCCCCACTCTCGGGCCTCAATGGAATATCTATTACGCTTGACAAAGCTGCCGACCACTGACATGTTATTTAATAAATGGAGAGAAGGCACAGGAACAAAAACAGCAACAACAACGAAAAAAAAAAAAAAAAAAAAAACTCTAAGAGGGATGGAGAGACAAGCCAGCTGTCATCGGACCGCGGGGTTCCTGCAGCCCACCCTAAATTAATTAGCATGGCTTTGTTGTGGTCGGCAGGACGATGTGGGGGGGGAATAAGGAGGGCGAGTGGTAAAGTGATTGAAGGGCGGCGAGTAGAAAATGGAATTCATTAGGAAATTAGCGTCAGCACTTTGAGGCACTCAGAATTCACACCCAATTTGGTCAGCGCCAGGCTCGCCCGTGAAGTCGCTCCATCACTTTTCAGTGGTTGAGCTACAGGAAGATCGCATGCTTTCTGTCATCGCTGCTGCTCTCAGGACGTCGCAAATAAAATATGTCTTGCAGTAAAAATGTGATTAGCTGAGCCGAGATACTCTGTTTGTATTCACATGGGCGTGTGTGTCTTCCTGCCCTCCAGCTTTCCGACTCTGGGATCTACACATGTGTCGCCACCAGCTCCAGTGGTGAAACATCATGGAGTGCTTTCTTGGAAGTCAAAGGTACAACATTTATTTTCCATATATTTTCCATATATACATATATATTTACTTTTTTTTTTTTTTTTGCTGTGTCTCATTTAGAATCTGGGAGCATAATAGTCATGAAGAATCGTGACGAGAATGAGCTCCCAGGGCCACCATCTAAACCTCAGGTGACCGATGTCACCAAGAACAGTGTCTCTTTATCCTGGCAGTCAGGGATGGTTGGAGCGTCACCTGTCACCTCGTTTGTCATTGAAGCATTCAGGTTTGTTTTACGAGCCCCATCAATCACCAGTCTGTGGAATTATATGGATTTGGTGTACTTCACATTCATTAGTGAACCACATGAGACAATGTTAAAAATGATGTAAAATAACTTCATTCTCTTCCTTTACAGTCAGTCAGTGAGCAACAGCTGGCAAACAGTGGCAGATCATGTGAAAACCACCCAGTTCACTGTGAGAGGTCTCCGTCCCAACACCATCTACCTTTTTATGGTCCGAACTGTCAACAGCCAGGGTCTGAGTGATCCGAGTCCCATGACTGACCCAGTCCGAACACAAGGTACCTTACTATGGATGGCTATAAAAGGAACTACTCTGAAATTAGAAGCATCATATTGAATACAAGTATCATGATCACTTCCGCTGTGGGCATGTGGTCCTGTTTTTTGCTGACTTTTATTTCTGCTGCTTACTGATATGGTAAGGTCACATTGCTCCCCTTCAAAGTGTGATAAGTATCATGCCCTCTCAGCAATCTGCAGGGAACAGAAACAGTGAAATACTGCAAAATCTCTCAGAGGTCAGCTGCTCCATCACAACCCGCTTCTTTGAGGGGACACTAAGGAATTAAAATAAGTCCACAGTGCGGTGGGCCTGTGTGAGTGAGAGCTCTCCTGTGTGTGTGTGTGTGTGTGTGTGTGTGTGTGTGTGTGTGTGTGTGCGTGCGTGTGTGCGTGTGTGTATAGAACAGACAGAAATGACTGAATCCAAACCAAAGACAATTTGATGCAGTACGAGACACACCACAGTCTCCAGACTACATTGATATAATAATTAACATCTGGTCAAATCCTGTGGAAAAGAACATGCTTTCATCACATAAGCGTGTCTCTCTCAAGCTGAGTTTAGGGTCTTGGGTGATATATATTTGTTGTTATACTTGCATTCAGGACAAATTGGTATGTTTGACCTGTTGTGCCATATTGTTGGAAGCATCTGCAGTGAATGTGAATGTGAAGTAAATAGCACATATGTGCCCTTACTTGTTTGTCCTTCTCATTTTCCTTTCTATCTTCTGCAGACATAAGTCCTCCAGCTCAGGGTGTTGACCACAGGCATGTACAGAAAGAGCTTGGCGAGGTCATAGTTCGGCTGCACAACCCGGTTGTCCTCAGTCCTACAGCCATCCAGGTCACATGGACAGTAAGTGCAGCATACAGAATATGTATAAGTCGACTAAGTCTTTCATCGGTCAGCTTGAGTCTTTGTCCTGGTAGAAATATTAAATGTGTTAGTCTTCTCGTAATTTTAGTATCTCTCAGCTCTACAAGAGGATTTGTTCAAATCCTGTTATAGAGTCATAAAGTCAAGATAGTTGACATACCGACAGAAGATCTCTCTTTGAAGACCAAACATGATCCTTGAGGCTGCCGCTTGTTTTATGTTTTACAATTGTGGTCAGGTTGCTCCCTACGCTGACTTAAAAGTAAGTGAAGGTAAGTAAGTGGGAAATATGTCTTTTAACATCAAGACAGATTTATAGAGACATCTGGTTGTTCACCTGGGATCCACATTTACAGATGCGTCCCTCTTAAAGAGTGAGTCATCATCTAACAGAAATTCTTCAGAAGAATTAATAGACTAAGTGAAATTATTACTCGTAGTCTATAGAGCATTTTTCTATATAACAGTCTCAGAAAACTTTTGTGGGCAGAAGCAGATAAAAAGACAGAATATGAGTTTGAAATCTAATTTAAAGCAAACGTAATTGACTGCTTTGGTGCTGTATACCTTCTTTGCATGGGAATCGGTGTAAACGGAAATCAGTATAAATAATATTTATTTCCAATCTGCATTCCACAGAGAGATCCAGGTCATTTTTTTTGTTCCGTGTGTGAAAAGTTTCTTGGGATTCTTTGGGTATCACACCATATTTGTATTTAGCTTGAATTCAGTGGATTTTAATTCTGTGTATAACAGATTCACCATGGTCCCATGCTGTGATTGCTTCCCACTGGGACACAAACAAGACAAACAGACAGTTACAGCCTTTGCTAGCATGTGTCTAATTCAACAACAACGCCGTGTTCACTCTTCAAGGCGTCAGAATCTTATGTGCCTTTTTTATTATTGTGGCACTATAAATCACTCAGGTCTGGGTCTTTACGCTATACACATATCATTCCATGACATGGGGGGCCTGTTTCATTTTCAAATGAACCACATTAACATTCCTTTTGACATGTTTATTTACTCCAGTAATAAGTCTCACCTCAGGACATGGTGGCTAATCTAATGCTACAGCATTGCTTTCTGATAGCGGTGAACATTCAGCACCAGACATGGACTACCTAATCAATCAGGGTCTTTTCACTAAACAGAGAGCTTTTAAATTCCCAAATCAGTCCATTAATAAAAGCCACATACCAAGCAAGGAATCCATTTGACTGATTTACTCTGAGAAAAACAGCTGCTTACGATCTCACTTGAAAGCCCTGCTCACTTCCTCTACTGTTAACAACACATTACAATGACTTACGCACCAACTCCTCCTCTGCATAAATTTAGCTTTTTCTGTACAATGAAAGTGGCCCAGTTTTAAGGGATGGGGTCTTTTTGGAGTTCCAGTGGGCTTCACCCATCCACTCTGTTTGTCTTTTCAATGGGACACGTGCCGTTATCACCTCAGCTGTGCGGCGTCCTTATGTCCCCAGTGTGTCTGTTGATGTCTAGCATTTTCATAGGCTGTGTCTGTCTTTGACATGGTATAACTGGCTTTCCGGTGGCATTAGTTGTTCTTTACAATACCTGTGAGACCTTTAATACAGTGCCATGTTCTTTTTATGGAGGTGATCTTTGCAATGAGAGCTGGTTGTATGGGGTAATGTCAAGGTGTTAATGAAGTTAAGTTTGTCACAGGTGGTGATAAAAGGCCCATGAAACTCTGCCTGATGAAGTCTCATGCTTGTAATCCTGGGGGCAAAAACTTCATTATCAAAAAACATCTTCCATATATGCACTGGACCCAGAGTTCATCATACAGCCTCCTCTGTGTTATTCCCTGCTCAGGTTGATCGCCAGTCCCAGTTCATCCAGGGCTACAGAGTTCTGTACAGGCAGGCATCAGGGCTGCCCTCCCCAGGACACTGGCAGACCCAGGATGTAAAAGTCCCTTCTGAGCGCAGCGTTGTCCTTTCGTCACTCAAGAAGGGCATCATGTACGAGATCAAGGTTCGGCCTTATTTCAACGAGTTTCAAGGCATGGACAGCGAATCGAGGATGGCACGGACCGCTGAGGAAGGTACGAGGACGAAGCATGCACAGATTCTGTCAGGAGCGATACAATAGTCAAACTCAAGTGTGTTCCCATAAATTTAGAACGATGGGGGGTACAGGTCCTGAAGATGCATTCATGCTGGATTTCTTTATAATCTCTCAAGTTTGACTCCTCTCTTCAGTGCTTAGAACCGAGCGTACATGTGTGATTTTTTTTTATTTTTTGTGTATCTGCCTGTGCCTATGAGGCCTTCCTGCTGTGTTTTTTTTTTTTTTTCCTGTTTTTTCCTGACCGGTGGTTTGTGTGCCCTCCATCCATTAGTCCATCATGCAGCAGCCACCCACCTGAGCTTTGTTTGATTCTTACAGGCTCTGACATGACTGCAGAGCAGTGTGGCACATAACACGAACAAGAAATACACACTCTTTTCACCTGTGTTAAACATTCTAAAATAAAGCTTTAGACACTTAGACCCAAATGTAAAAAAAGAAATTTCACATCATTTACTTTCAGCCTAGTCCTTTCGTATTTCTATTGCAATGTCTTATCTGACTCAGAAAAGAAAAGTCACAACAACAGATTGTCTCCTGACCATGTGAGCAATTAAAGCGTGATGCAATGCAGCATTTAATTGCACAACAGCTATCATTGTCAGTAAGCGCAATAACACTTGTAATTCATTTCATGTTGAAATAACGGTGGGTAGTTGAGGCTCCAATACATGTGTGTTTTATTCCACAAATGATGACATGACTTTGGCGTGACCAATCAGAAAAAGACTCAGTGTGGATTATACTGTCCAGAAACAGAGGGTATGCGCTAAATCATCAAGTTTCAGAATTAAAATGAAGTGATGACCATAATCAAATTATAATTACTATTGAGATTAATAATCTGACAAGTTGCAATGTTTTAGCATTACAATGTGGATTTAACCTCAAGAAGCAGATAGTTCAAGTTCTATATGTACATTTCTGTTCCTGAAGACCAATGACAGATGACTGATGAGCTAATTCTAGGCAATACGACACATGAGAACATTCCTTGAACTGACCTCAAAGTGATCTTTAGGATATGCTGAGGACATCTCCAGACATTGGCCGTCTTACCACAGCATATTCCGGCCTGCATGTATAGGAGACAGTTCACATCCTGTCAGGGTGACAGGCCCATTTATTTTCCTTGTCTCACAGGGACCCTATCTCCTGTGGCAGCCAGTGCACACCAGTGTAGTGGAACTGCCATCACATTATAGCTGTCCCCATAACACAAACACACAAATGCAGTAGATGCATACATTCCTGCACACCTCCTCGCCCTGCAGCCTCCGGAACCAGCATGTCCCAGCTATTACCAGTGTTGATAACACTCCCTGCTTCCGCTCTATCTACATCCCAGTCCCTCAGAGAGTTCAACCTCTTTCTATTTCTGTCTCAACCCTGCTGCTCTGTCTGGTCATAGCTGATACACCATCAAACACACAGCTCTAGGCTCCTCCGAGACCCTGGACGCACTGCAGCTAGATGGATAGAGAAGTCAAGTTCAGAGAGTGATTAAAACGCAGACTGTCCATTAGCGCACACAATTAGATAATCCCCAGCACAGGTCCAGATGGCTACAGGTTTGGTACTGTTTCAGTACTTCAGTGTCCTGATCTGCAGTCTTCCTTTTTTTCTCCAACACAGGGTATTCAAGTCATGGAATGCACTGTGTGATTCCCACTGAATAATGCATTGGGTGCCGTTTCGAATGCAAACTAGTATTTTTACTGTGTATTAAAAGGAAATATTTTTTTGGGGGGGGGGGTTTCTACTACATTTGTAATCAAACCTTCACATTTGCTGTGTTGTATGATGCTTGTATTTCATCATTATCCAGCCCTGCACTGTAGACGCAGAGAGACAGGAGGTCACTTTCCTGCTCGCCATACATCACTCCTCTAATGGCTCCATTAGCACAGCCTCAGAGGTTCCTAATGAAAAATGTGCATTGTTTAGCACAAAATATGCATGATAATAAGCTGCTAAATCATTCATAACATTAACTTTGAACGACATTGTCTCTGATGGCTGCCACGCACCAATCCACCACTTTGTCACCTGGACGTAATGTAGTGTTTGAGAGCCCTCAGAATGATGGTTGATCAGATGCGCCCATGGTGGATTGTTTCTAATCTAGCTAAGGTGCAAGGTTCATCATTGGACCCATTCATCTTCCACCATGCCAGTGCCGTCTGCCTCCCCGGGGGCCAGTGTGGCCAGCCGTGCTGAGGGATGAGCGTAGATTTACAGGGTGACACGTGCCATTTTGGATGGAGGCAAGGTGAGGGAGAGTCAGCCCAGGAGTAATTGACCTGTCAGTATTCTGCTGTAGTGCAGATCCCCTTCCAGTCAGTGCGGAAATGAGAAAACATTATTTCCTGTTGGACCAACTGTTATTTATTTTCCCACCGTTACCTGTTGTGGGGTCAGAAGATTGTTGCCATCAGAATAACAACTGGATAGGTTTATGAAAGCCTGGACACGTATTGCTTCTATCCACTCCGTCTGTCTGTGGACAGAGGAGATTCATTTAGATGTGCCTCACTGCTAAGCTTTCCTCTGATCCTTACCCACTGGCTTTAGTTCCATCTACCTGATCGATGGAATCGGTCGATATGTTTGCAGAGACCCTGTTTGCCTCCCCTAAAATGATTTTGTTTTTATATATTCCTTTAACACGCTTCCTTTTGTCCTATAAGCTTGTTGACCCATATGCCACCCTGGCTTGGTCAATGCCGGCGTCTTAGCTTGACTAAGAGCTCTCGCCGGACTGTGCCAGGCCATCATTTCACAAATCAATACCAGCATTCTCTGTGAGAATCCACCAGACTGGAACGGAGGATCAGACATTAAATCATAGTGCAATGTCTAAAAAAGTCTATAGCCATATCACACTGGCTCTGGTCTTTATGTAAATCCCTTACTAATGAGAACGCCTTCAGCCATCCCGTAAGAATAATATTCCAAAGAGTTGTCTATGTGTGGTTGTCTCTGGCTATGTGTACATATTTATGAGCTTTTTGCAGACACATTCTGCTTTAGTATTCTTTTTGCTGAGAATCACGTTCTGTCTACTGTTGCCTGAATTGCAAAATAGTGAATGTGGCTGTTGACCTGTTTATTTCCTTCCTCTTCTTTCAGCCCCCAGTGCCCCACCTCAGCAAGTAACAGTCCTAACTGTAGGGAATCAGAACAGCACTTCTATTAGCATCTCCTGGGACCCTCCTCCACCAGACCACCAGAATGGCATCATTCAAGAGTACAAGGTTCGTTACTGCAAGTCAGCTTATTGAACTCGAAGGAAGTCAAAATGATCCGACTGACTCTCACTGTTTTATTCTCCTCTCGGCTGCAGATCTGGTGTCTTGGGAATGAGACGCGTTTCCATGTAAATAAGACAGTGGATGCGGCCATACGATCGGTAGTGGTAGGTGGGCTGCAGGTGGGAGTGCTGTACCGAGTGGAAGTGGCTGCCAGCACGAGTGCGGGGGTTGGAGTCAAGAGTGAACCCGAGTCTATTATCATTGGTAAGATCCACTTTCCTTGAATATGAGCTGTTTCTAAATGAGTGTTATTGGTAAAAATGCTAGTGTTTTGTTTTTCGTGGCCTGACCACAAATGATTTATGTGGACCTGACGCAGACTGTGCCTTTTTTTTTTTTACATGCCTGTACCATGTTCTTATTTCCCCAGTGTCACTCACATAATCCGTCTCTGAGAGCTGAGCCACAACCTTTATAGTTATATGTCATATGTTGGCTTGCCCGTGGATGTATGAATGCATGTGTGTATATATATTGTTTTCATGAAAATAATTTGTGCCCACACAGTGTAGTATGTGTTTTTCTGATCTTCCTGGGTGGAATCATTTGTTACATGTGCGCCGAGTGTTTACTATGCTCTATGAAAAAGTGTCTAGCGGACTAGTTAGAGTGAGCTGCGATGGATCAATATCGACTGTGATTCTCACCTTTCATTTCGTATGGTGTGTTTTACCGGCAATGGAGTGAATTAGAGGCTGAGCTAAGCAAACAATCTGCTCACCTGTGGGTTTGTAGTAAGCTTTTCGGCTTTGTCTTTTTCAGTCGGCGCATTATATTTCACTGCACATCCTTTATATCTATGTCTTCCTCCCTCGGTCGATATCTCAGCTGAAATTCATCAGACTGAGTCTCTTAATCCAGCCCTAACCCCTAACCCCCCTGTTTTTTGTGTAGTATATATTATATGCAGTCTCTATATTTCCCTATTGCCTTGTCCTTGTGTGTCCAGGTAAGGAATTTCGGGACGTGATTATCCATGGAAACAGGAACAACAGCATCACAGAGCAGATCACGGATGTGGTGAAACAGCCTGCCTTCATCGCTGGCATTGGAGGGGCTTGCTGGGTCATCCTCATGGGCTTTAGCATCTGGCTCTACTGGAGGAGAAAGAAGAGAAAGGGCCTGAGCAACTATGCAGGTTAGACCGACCGATCACAGTCATATTTGCAAACAAGCACACATTCCACCCTTGTGCCAAAGCAAACTGTGGGAAAAAAAAACGTGCATCAAAGCAAGGCGGCTTTTATTTTTCTAACAGCCCAAATCTTTGCTCCGTCTTGAGTTTGAACGTGCTTTTCAGTGAGACTGGGCTGTCTACGATGTGAAAGCTCAACAGGCAGAGAGAAGTCAGCGTGAATCATTTCCAGAGGGTAACTGGTTTTGATGAATCCACCTACGATGTTGGTTAATAGCCCGGGGGGGGGGGTTGAGCTGAGTGGGCAGACCGGACTCTCTGCTGGTCACTGAAACAGGAGTTCATAGAGCTCTCCTCCCACACACTGACCCCGGGCGCTCATTCGTTGACCCGCCGTCAATACCAGCACGCACAAAGTCCCAAACATTGCCAAGGGGACAAGATTTAATTAGAGAGCAGAAAGCCATAATGGACTGATACATGAGTGTTGCAGGCAGAGCAACCTGCTGTCATGGATACAGTGAATTTTCTCAGCTCCTGTAAGCTTGTGTGGTCAATTTGCTTTGCACATTTCTGTTTGTTACATTTCTGTTGTCCATGTACTTTCTTTGGTTTGTGCCACCATCTGCGCACCTCTCTGAGCTGGCTCCTTTCCTGGCTTGCGCTCTGCACACTGAGTGATCTCATACTCTTTGACCAGTCACCAGTGTGCAGAC
>CAAKHB010003364.1:9528-24555 GCA_901007665.1 Aeoliscus strigatus
ACATAGTTATAGAAAAAGCAGGAGGCTTTTCACCCACCTCAGATGACACACACACACACACACACACACACACACACACACACACCATTTGCAGCACAGAGACGATGTTTAGAGTGAAGACCAGACGTCTCTTTCAGCCTCAGATGTTTCTTCAGCACCTTGTTGCCCTCAGCTGTCGCCGTGACAACAAACCCAACAGCAAACCAGCTGACATCAAATGTTTCTAAACTGCTCATGAACCTCAGGAGGAGAGGAAGCAGACGTGACGGACGGGCAGCTTTTCATCCTGGAAGTGCAGCGGCAGCTCTTCTCCATGTGACCTCTAAAAGTTAACGAGCTGTGGAGGTGGAACGGGGTCTTTCTCTGGTCACACGCTGCCGGGACAGAGAAGAGACGACCAGCTCTTTATGAACAAGCATCAGAGAGCTGCCGGCTGTGAAAAATACCACCGCCATCATCACACACCACCATCACACACCACACACACCTCAACCATCATCACACACTACCACCATCACACACACATCGCCACCATCATCACTGCAAAAAAAAAAACAAGAAATAAAAGAGGAATGGTGCAGGACAGAGGGAAGAGAGACACATCTGTATGCATCCAACCATCATCCACCCATCCATTCTTCATCCAACCATCATCCATCCATCAATTATCCATGCATACGCGCGCACATACAAAACTCGGCTGTGGTCTCGGCTGTAAACTGATGTGTTTCATCGTTTGTCACTAATTTTGTACAAAAAATATAAAGACATTTGAACACAAGCATCAGTCCACTCCTCCTGAGTAACATTCACTTAGTAATATTCACTACATTCACTGAGTCCTGCAGTACTCTGTGTACTGAGGGACGACCGGAGCGTCCTCAGAGTACCCCAACACACACATACACACACACACACACTCACACTTAAAGAGAGGAGCTGGTTGAGCTGATGGAGCACTTTATTCCATCCAACCATCCTGCTGAGTCAGCAGCTTCAGAGAACGAGAGGAGGTGAAAGAAGGTGAAAGAAAGGAGAAAGAAGATGAAAAGGGGGAGGAGAAGAGATGAGAGGAAGGGAGGGAGGAGGAGAAAGAGAGAGAGATGAGCGGGAACGATAACATGAAAGATGAAGTGAAGACGACAGGCAGATAGATGACAGAGTCCGTCTGTTGGCACGGCGACACAGGAACAACAACACTTCATCAGGACGTTTACTGAACATGTCAGCTGACGAGATCCAGGTTCAAAGGTCACCAACACAAGAGACATGCCTGAGACACCTATGACAGGTTTGAGACACCTGACACACACCTTAAACACCTGAGACACGTCTGAGACATATGTAACATGACTAAGACAGATTTTAGACACGTCTGAGACAGGTCTTTCATGTGTATGTGTTACGTGTGTGTTATCACCTCCAGTGCAGGTGTGTGTGTCATGGTTCTGCCCTCATCGCCCATCACAGTTCCTTCCACCTGAATACAGACACACACACACAAACACAGTGGTTCTGGTTCTGTTCTAACAAATCTCCATGTCCTGATGATCTGGAGTCTGACCGACTTCTATCGTGGTAATCATGTTGTCCAGAACACAAGACCTGATCTTTGAGTGAAACAACCAGAACCCCAGGTCTGGACTCACCACCATAGGCTTACGCAGGCCCAAATGGACGGTGCCGGTGGGGGCGGACTTCAGAACCTCCACGGCCTGAGCCAGAGTGAGCAGGTCCAACTGGGTCCGGTTCACTGACACCAGCTGGTCTCCAGGAAGAAGACCGCCATGACGCTCCGCTGAGCCGCCAGGAACCAGAGAACGGATCACCATCACACAGCGACCCGGGTCCAGTGGGTCCTGGAGGAACGAACACACACACACACACACACACACACACACACACACACACACACACACACACACACACACACACACACACACACACACACACACACACACACACACACACACACACACACTAAGATAAGTTGTTATTAGATGTTTGCGTCTGTAATCAGCTGATCTGTCTCAAACTGGGTAAGTTGATAAGATCCATGATCAGACTGTGGATCAGTAAACTTGGAGACAGACGTGATGTTTGGTGAATTAGTTTGGAAAAGTCCATGAAATCACACGAACCAGGAGGACAAGTCCAACCCCTCAGAGATTCAGACCTCCTTGAAAACTCTCTACTGGTTCCAGAACATTCTGTGAATTCCCCCGTGTTGAACCCTGGGCAGTGCCGGAGCTGCAGCGAGCTGCCGTGCCAAGTTTGCTGCTGCCAGAACAAAGCGCTGTGGTATTTTTATCCAGAAGAACATGGCTACAGGTGGAGAGGAGTCAGAACTCCTCCACTCCTACAAGATCCTCCGGAAAAAGAAAAGGCCTCCCATATCAGAAACAGAGGAGAACGTGTGAGAAAGAAAAAAGAAATTAGAAATTGACTTTGCCAAAAGTAGTGAAATGTTTCCACAGTTTGCTTCTTCAGGGGGTGGAGGTCGCTGGGGCGGTGCGCAGTTCCTCTGTTTAAGACCTGAAATTGCCTTTAACAACCGAAGGAAACTTTTAGGAGAAGGAGACTTTATGTTGCTATTTCTGTGGACTTAAGAGGACCTGTGAAGACCTGAGGACCAGTGAGGACCTGTCCAGTGGACCTGTGAGGACCTGAGAACCTGTCCTGTGCACCTGTTAACCTGTGAGGACCTGTCCTGTGAACCTGTTGACCTGTGAGGACCTGAGAACCTGTCCTGTGCACCTGTTAACCTGTGAGGACCTGTCCTGTGAACCTGTTGACCTGTGAGGACCTATCCAGTGGACCCGTGAGGGCCTGTCCTGTGACCCTGTTAACCTGTGAACCTGTGAGGACCTGTGAGGACCTGAGGACCTGTCCTGTGAACCTGTTAACCTGTGAGGACCTGTCCTGTGAACCTGTTGACCTGTGAGGACCTATCCAGTGGACCCGTGAGGACCTGTCCTGTTAACCTGTGAACCTGTGAGGACCTGTGAGGACCTGAGGACCGGTCCTGTGAACCTGTTAACCTGTGAGGACCTGTCCAGTGGACCTGTGAGGACCTGAGGAGCTGTCCCGTGCACCTGTTAACCTGTGAGGACCTGTCCTGTGAACCTGTTGACCTTTGAGGACCTATCCAGTGGACCGGTGAGGACCAGTAAGGACCAGTGAGGACCTGTGAGGACCTGCTGCTAACTAGGCTGTTACCTGGTAATCAAGGATGCTGAAGCCGAGGCCCTTGTCCTTCTCCTTGTGTAGCTCCAACACCTGAACGTCTGGAGACCACAGGGCTAACTCCCCTTCATCATCCTCATCATCCTCGACTTCATCTCCGTCTTGGTAATCCTCCTCTTCCTCCTGGCTGAGCTGCTTCTCCTCGTTCACCTCGTCCACAGACATCATCTGACAAAGGATGTTCATCAATCAGGAGATCACCAATCTGTCAGCGTTCGGTGGACATCAGGTATGTGTAGAAGTACCTGTGTGTCGTCCGCCGGGCGGCTGAAGACGGTGGACAGCTGGAGTTCCATCTGACCACACAACGTAGTGACTGAGTCCGAGGCCTGGACCACCGATTAGACGTCTGATGGATCTGTCACTCACCTCCTCTACACCGGGTTGGGCTGCAGCGCCAAGCTCTGGGTCACACTCCACTTCATGGTCAGAGATCAGGTGTCGGCAGCAGACCAGAGTGAATGGAGGCGGGACCTCCTTCAGGAACGACACTGCCTCTCGACGTGACTTCCCATAGAGCTGAACGCCGTTCACCTGCACGCACCAACCAGGGTCAGCGACAGGTGTGTGTGTGTGTGTGTGTGTGTGTGAGTGTGTGGTGGGAGTAGGAACTGTTATTGTGATGGAACAGGAAGTGTCAGCCTGAGTTTCCGTCAATAAAAATGATCAACTGAATCAGTGATGTTCAGACTTGATGAATCAAACTGATCAGTGTTATCAATCCTCCAATCATAAGGTGCCCGTCAATGTGAGTGTGTTCACCTCCAGCAGCTCGTCCTCGGGTTGCAGGGCACCGTGTTCATCAACGGGGCCCCCAGGGGCCACCGACGAGATGTAGTGATGGCCGTCGAACGAGTCCAACTCCACGCCGAGACGAAGCGTGTGGATGGGCAGCAGCTTCAGGGCACGAGAGAGACGACACGTCACATGACCACACAATTACATGATCAGTAACTGCTATGCTCTCACCTTAGACGATCTCTGCAGCTCTGCGTCGTCTTCAATCACATGATCCAGGTTCACCACCTGACACACGCACAGGTGAGAGACTTGACAGTCTGACGTCATTGGACACTGAGTTTTTGTGGGTGTGTTCACTCACCAGGACGTCATACTGTGGCCCCAGAGCCTGCTGCCATTTGGCCTTCAGGTCTGCACACACACCCACACACACACACACAGAGTCAGTCATTGTGGACGTGAGACCAGCAGTCCACCCGCTCGTCGAGCCATCAGTCTGATTCCAGTGAGAACAGCTGAGCTGCGGCGGTAGTGTAGAACCTCTGATTACATTAGCATTGCTAACCTCCAGCCGCATGGCGCAATTAATCTGCTGTGTTTGGCAAAATAAACAAGGTAATACATTGCAGCAGCACTCGGACATGTCACATCTGTTAGCTGGGACCAGGCGGTGGCGTGCTAAGAGTAAGTGTGGTGTTTGGGCCACTTAGCAGAACTAATGAGGAGGACAGAGAGGAAACATTTCAGGTGTCGGTCATGTCAGCTCAAACAGACGCATGTCTGTCTCTGTTTCTCTGTCCACGGGGAGCAGGAAGTGATGCATTCTGTCCCTACAAAGACATGTGTGTGCACTCTCTCACACACACACACACACACACACACACACACACACACACACACACACACACACACACACACACACACACACACACACACACACACACACACACACACACACACACACACACACACACACACACACACACACACACACACACACACACACACAGGTTGATGGCAAACAGCGAAAACACATTTTTATCAGGTTAAACAAAGAGCACAAGTCACAGAGGCCAGCATGTTGCCATGGATACGGTGAGGGTCACAGAGTCCTCGTGACTAGAGGTGTGTGTGTGTGTGTGTGTGTGTGTGTGTGTGTGTGTGTGTGTGTGTGTACTCACCCCTGCCTGTCCGTGCTGAGTGTGTTTCATCGGCCCTCACTGTTGTGGAAACACACGCAGAGGAGCGAGTCTCAACTTCTGACGACCTCGGCAATGACACCCGAGATGACTCCCTCTCCACTGAGACACAGACACACAGACACACACAGACACACACAGACACACACACACAAGAGCACGCAATCAAACGATTGTGGAGCCATGAACATCTGTGCTACATATTTTAATTCATTTGATTTTCTTCGTCATCAGGCTAGTGATGATGAACATAAACACCGCTCATGTTGCCAGTTGATTTGAATAAACAGGAAGTGAGGGGGGGTCATAGAGGTTGTTCCATTAAATTAACAGTGTAAAATCCCCGCCTGCGCTTTGCCTGTGATGCACTAGGGCTACGAGTGCTGTGACATTTGACCCCACACCTGATGGATCATGTTGGTTATTTCCTGTCGGCCCCATCAGAAGTGGTGTGGATAAGAGCCAGAACACAAGAGGGATGAACTCTGCTGATGCTCCTTAATGAAAGAAAAAAGCTCTGTGCAGATAAGAACTCTTCTTCTCCTCTCGTCTGGCGGCTGACCGCAGCAGCAAGGAGCCGCCACTGCCGCCACCGCGGCTCAAGAGAAAAAAAATGAGTCTGAAGTGGGAGAATTAATCTCAGTGGATGCTGGCCGAGGACAGTTTGAGACAATTACAGCCGGTTGTAAACAAATTTGTCATGTGAATGTGGCTGTGGCACCGGACAGGAAGTAGAAGAAGAAGCTGTGATAAGTTCCTCAGAGGAGTGGACAGGTCGGGAATAACAAACAGGAAGTGAACGTTCACCTGAAGGAACATACAAAGCTCTGAACGTTCAGACGCCCGCAGGTATTCACAGAAACAAATGGACCCCTGTTGGGGAGGGGCTGGGGGCAGGGCCAGGGGGTGGGTGGGGCATGATTGTGTCATGAGTATGTCTCATGAGTCTGAGCTGCTGATTGGATGAATGTGTCGTACCTTTATCCAGCGAGCGCTCGACAGCTCTGGGCTTCTTCCGGACCACAGTCAGAACCACAGTCTCACCCGTCTGCTTCATCACCTCCAGAACCTCCTGATTGGTCCGACCATGAAGACTGACGCCATCCAGCTGCGGACAGACAAGACGCAGACACACGTTCAGCGGGGAACATGTTCACAGCTCTCTGGGTCTCAGGTGGTTTGGTTCTGGGTCGTACTCCGATCAGTCGGTCATGAACTCGGATGTTTCCACTCTGATCAGCTGCACTTCCTGGAACCACATGTTTGACAAAGACCCCCACTGCATCTGGGGGGGGGCGACAGAGTGTTACAGCATCCTGGTTCTGGTCGGTGTTGGTCCTATGTGTGATGTCACTCGTACCTTGGCTGGTTAGCGGGTTGTAGCCGATGATGGAGATTCCCAGACTCTGACTGTCCTTCTTGGTCAGCGGGACCTCGTGGATCTCATAGCCGTCCAGGTTAGGCTGAAAACACACACACTGGTGTTCAGTCCGTCCTGCCTCCATCAGGGGACTCCGACTGAAGATGTTGTTTCTCTGCCGCTCACCGTCTTACTGACTCTGCGTTGGGGGGGGTGGTCAGGTGGGCGGGGGGGTAAGGCTGATACAGGGGCGGAGTTTGGAGGAGGTGGGGCTGCTGACTTCTGACCCCAGGGGTCCCTGGCGATCAGCATGGTCACATGACTCCCACATGCTTGAAGTACCTTAACGACCTGGTCGCTGCTGAGGCCGGTGGTGGGCGTCACCCCAATGCGGAGGATGTGGTCACCTGTGCGGAGGCGCCCATCCTGATTGGATGAGAGGGAATCAGTGGGAGCCAATCAGGAAGAAACAGATGAACGTGTCACAAGAATAGAGGCCTTCCTCTTTTATATCACTGTGGTCAGATGCTGTCTGTCCATGAGAACAAGTCACCATGGAAACAAATCTCAGCCGTTCTTTCTACCTTGTCTGCCACGCTGTCCGGTATAAGCGTCCTGACAACTACGCCACTCGTCTTCCCGCCCACGATGCCGAAGCCCAGACCAGAGCCGTCGTTCACCAGCTCAATTTCCTCCACGTGGCGCCACTGAGCCTTCACCACCGCACAACGCACAGAGGGTTTCACAATCAAATGTCTGCTCACAACTTCCTGTTTGACACCACCTTCGACTGCAGGTGTGTGTGTGTATCTGCAAGTGTGTGTGAGGAGGGGGGCAGACGAGTTGGGTGTTTGTGGCCTCCGCTCCATTAGAGTCAACCTCCATAGAGAGAGGACATGAATAGAAGAGGACTGGTATGCAGGACATGGCCCCTGTCCAGCTGGTGTGTGTGTGTGTGTGTGAGAGGAGGGGGACAGGGGGACAGTGAGGTTCTGTGAACCAGACCTGATGAACAGAATCACTGGGGTTTTCAGCTGATTGGGCAGAGTTTTCACTCCGTTTGACTGACACACCCACCTCACCCAGACCCCACTGACCCCTGCTCATCATTGGCCAGTGTTAACATGTTATGTTACATTGGGTGTATCTACCTGAGGGCTCACCGTGCTGATGGCTGAGGATTCATTGGTTGGGCGTTCCCTGGCGACCACCAGCTCTGCCGTGTCCCTGGGCTGCTGCAGCAGTGTGAGCGCCCTCTGCGGGCTGACCCCTGGTTCCATAGGGCGCCCGTTGATCACCAGGATCTGATCATGCTCCTGGAGTCGTCCATCCCTGCAGGGACACCAGAAAGTTACACCGTCTTCTGTTGACATCAGTAGATGACGGCTCACACACCCAAGGAATGGAAGCCGAGGATCTACTTGAACCAACGCCACGGGAACCGCAGCAAGCAGCAAGAGCCAATCAGAGTGAGACGAGAAATAAATGCTTTCAAATGCTAGCTCTGAGCATTATCAACTGACACTATCAGCTGACACTTTGTTGTTGCCATTGTCAGTGTGTATGTGTGTGCACGTGTGTGTGAACCTGTGTGCGATGCCTCCAGGCTGGATGTGTTTGACAAACACACCGTCACGGCTGCTTCCTGCAGGATGAAGTCCGACCACACTGAAACCCAAACCACCGGACGGTGGGCGGGGGAGACTGACCTGCTCTGTGGGACGTCCCTGCACACACACACACACACACACACACACACACACACACACACACACACACACACACACAAACACAAACACAAACGCACACACGCAGTATGACACACCGCATGAATATCAACAAATCCAACCTGACAGTGAGCAGGTGAGCAAGTGTGTGTGTGTGTGTGGGGGGGGGGGGTTGTGGCCCAACCAACCTTGGCGGCAACAAGAATCCATTCCTGGAGGAGGTCAGATGAGGGCGGGGTTTGATGGATTGGCGGAGTTGAGCCATTGGTCAGAATGGACGAGGTGGGTGGATCCAAGCTGGCGGATGAATTAACAGCGCTCATGAGCAGCTGACCCTTCTTGGAAAATGTGAAGTCACTGCAGGCGTCAGGTGGCATGCTGCTCAACTATGGGGGTAGGGAGTGGAAAGGGGCAAACAGGAAGTACAAACAACATTCTGCTTAAAACTTAATTTGAAGACAAACACACACACAATTTACACTCTATAGATCGAATGGTGTGTGTGTCTTCACACGGACAAACTGAACAGTTGTTAGATCACCATGGAAACACATCAGCTGACTGAACCATGTGAGTTTACGATGTTCAGGTGTGATGTCACACCAGAGGATCAAGGGACGGAGCCGTGGACGGGGGGACGGACGGGCAGACAATGAGATGAGGAGACGTCCTTTAATGCAAGGACATGTTGGACGCAGAAGAAAGACATGGAGGAAGAATAATGAAGTGTGGGGTGTGGGGGGTAAAATCAATAGGTGTGTGGTGCTTGCGCCCCCACAGGTAATGTATGAACGACCTTTCCTCTCACATTGTGGAAACGGATCCGTCTGCAGCTCGGTTCTGTCGGTCTGAGCCATTTCATCAATACAGCTCGACAGGGCCGTTACTCACACCGACACCAGTATTAAAGGCTGATAGATCGGGAAGGGCGGGGGGCGGCGGTTCACATAGCGACACATTCATAGACTCAGTCGTGACCTTCGCAGCACTTAGAATATGAAGCAGTCTCTCGTTGCCATTTTCTTAATTTGCCTGCAGATTGTTTATTGTGAGCGCCAGCGTCACGGCTGCAGACGAATACTGATGGAGACACGGAGACGACTCAGC
Organism: Aeoliscus strigatus; assembly: GCA_901007665.1. Taxonomy (NCBI): domain Eukaryota; kingdom Metazoa; phylum Chordata; class Actinopteri; order Syngnathiformes; family Centriscidae; genus Aeoliscus; species Aeoliscus strigatus. The sequence continues at coordinate 18,909 of CAAKHB010003364.1, forward strand.
TCGTTATGGAGGGGTGGACAGGAGGTGGCATCAGAGAAACCGGCCCTGACAGGCTGACAACACCTGGGCGGAGTCTCACCTGTCAGACACCACTGAGGGGAAATATCCCCCCTGATGAGTCAGCAGAAATGAGAAGCTCATTTCTCAGCCACAGTGATGAGCAGGATGAGCTGTAGGCAGGTGTGTGTGTGTTGTGTGTCTCACCTGGCTGCGCAGCTGTCTGATGGACAGCTGCAGGCTCAGAATGTGATTGAATAGTGGACTCTGCAGAGTCTCCCTCAGGTTCCCCAGAGCGTCGCTGTGGGTCCACTCCTCCCTCTGGACCAGTTTGGCCTGCAGACGCTCCAGTGCGCCCAGAACCTGCTGGTGCTCTGCAGAGGGCAGAGGTCAGGGTGAGATCACACAGGAACATGAGCAGCTGGTCCTTTGTCACGGTTCTATGTTCTGTGGAGGTGTGTGAATAGACTAGTGTACCTGCTGGCAGATTTTCAAACATGCTCCTCCTTCAGTCCGTTGGTCGTATCAAACTGACAGTTCTATTTCAGTCAACAATGGAAATAATCAGATCAGTGATTTACAGTTTCACGCAGAATGTTTGTTCACACGCAAACTGCATCACTGCTGCTGGAAATAAAAACAACAGAAAACTAACGGTCTCGCATCTGGAAGCTGCTCAGTGATCAATAATAATCACATTACAATTATCAGCGCAGTTTTATCCAGAAAACAACGTGTATCATGTTAGCTTCGCAACATCTATCAGCAAACACACGAACAACTGTGCGTGCGCGTGTGTGTGTGTCTCTCACACACGGAAGTGAAACTGCGCTCCGGGGGGTGGGGGTGTCACGTGAGACCGAGTTTCATCAAAAAACAAACACACAAAAACATGTCTTCACGATTTGAACCAGTTTGTGTGTTTGAGCGACAGACAGTGAAACACCACCGAAGTAGAGAGAAATTGAGAGTGAGAGAGAGCAGCAGCAGCAGCAGGTTCACCTCCAGCAGGTGCATCGACCTTCACAACAGAAAAGCACCTGTCCAACACCTGTCCAAACCTCCGGCACCTTCACACCGAACTCTGAGTCCAAACTTCACAACTTATCGTTACCCATTAGCAAGCTAGCTGCTGTTTTCCGTCATAACGTCCATAGAACCTCGTCCTGTCAGGTTCTAATCGTATAAACACTCAAATTCAGCCTGCTCCGCTCACAGCCGAACTCACCAGAGACAGTACCGGCGGAAGCGGTTTCGTACAGGCGTCAAAATCACGGGAACCGGACCCCGTTGGTGTTACTTTAACGCTGCGTTCATGCGCTGTCGAAACTCTTGAAAGGTGCGTTCAGGAACTCTGTGACGTGTGGTCAAGGAAGTGGAAACAACCAGATTCTTACTTTACTGTTGACATCGTCGAACGTTACCACATTGGACCTTCTGTGGTGACATTTATTTACGTTTATTAGCGATTTATTTTCTTCATGGGCGTCTGTTCCATTCGCCAAATGAAGGATTTATCTGTCAACATTCGGTGGGATATTAAAAATATTTAAAAGGTTATATATGAACCAGAGTAGATGGAACTAAAGTGAACTCATCATGGACTTGTGCAGCGTTAAAGAGAATAAAAAATACAACTCTATTCACAGTAAATACTTCATTAACCAGTAAAGTGATGGGTTATGCTCATGGAAAAAAAATCCGCTTTCCGGACAGCAGTGAACGAAGCATGCTGTGACGTCAGAGGTAGACATGGCGTCGTTAAGGAGGCTGGCAGCGTTCCGCTCTGGGATGCTCAGCCTCTTCTTTTACTGTGTCTACTCACAGCTGGAGGTTTGGGCGGAGGACATGGACAGCTGCGACACCCTGAGACCCGGACAATATCCTTTGACTGCTCGGATCCACTTTCGGTGGCGGACGGCACGACGCTGCTGTTCGGACGGTTAGCTGCGTCCGGTAGCATGCTAGCCAATGCAGATGATACTGTGAATGTTATTGACGTCACCATGGACGTTGTTTCAGTTTGAACTTTGAACTCCTTCATTCGGTCACGTATCTGTGCAAAGACCCGAAGATCGACGAGCTCACACAGGAGCCGGAGACCTGCAGAGACATGACGGCCTGGGGTGAGTGCCAGAACCAGGACCAGAACCACAGCTACAGCTTGAGACACAGTCAGTACCAGAACCACAGCTACAGTCACCATCAGAACCTGAACCACTGCTACAGTCACAGTCAGAGCCAGAACCACAGCAGAACCTTAGCTCCAGTCAGAACTAGAACCACTGTAAGTCACCACAAAACCACATAGTCACAGTCAGAACTAGAACCATGACCAGATCCAGAGCCAGAACCACCAATAACCAGAACCAGTGGGGGGGTGTCAGGGGGTCAGCGCCATTATACACATACATGCGTGCACAGTTGTGTTCATATACTTCTTCTTTTACTACAATGTAGCCTCTTTCAGCTGTAACACGTTGTCTATGAGGTATTCGTGTTACCTTTGACCTCTGTCTGTCTGTCTGTGTGTGTGTGTGTGTGTGTGTGTGTGTGTGTGTGTGTGTGTGTGCCTGCAGTGGAGTGCCTTCCAGCTCCAAACATCAGCTGTCTGCTCTCAAACGGGACAGAGTTCAGGTTCAGTGGGGAGGAGGTGGGCTTCAATAAAACTATCCCCTGCAGGAATGTGTGAGTGCTCACACACACACACCAACGCACGTACGCACAGACAGTAGTACTAATGGTGTGTTTCCTGTCAGGAGCGGTTATTCCTACAAAGTGGCGGTGGCGCTGTCTCTGTTCCTCGGCTGGCTGGGCGCCGACCGCTTCTACCTGGGATACCCAGCTCTGGGTACACATACACACACACAAACAGACACACACACACTGTGATTACGCTCCTTCAATCTGCATTCAGTCTTCAACCAGTTTGACGCCACAACTGCTCAAACAGCTGATCGAATATTGGACACAGTACTACAACGTACGAAGGACAGTCCCTTGGTCTCATCCGCTGTTCCAGCCTGACTGAGCTGTAGCCTGAGAGCAGCAGAGGTCAACGTTCACCTGGATCCATTCTACGTGTCATAGTGGAGACTGGCTCAGCTTGAAGGTGTCAGTGTGTAGTTCCTCATGCCTCTACCAGCTTAAGAACCTGCTTCACCAGCGGTGATGCCATGAACGTTGTCTCAGTCACTGTTAGCTGTCGTCCCCGTGAGCGAACTGACTGCCCCCGTCCAGCAGGGTTCTGATCCGGTTCGTCAACACAGAAGGCCTGGACGCATGCAAAAGAGAGGCGACATTCAGCTGTTTGTCCAGTTCATTGTTCAGGCTGAGATGAAATGAAGCTTTGTGTGTGACTGATACACACACACACACACACACACACACACACACACACACACACACACACACACACACACACACACACACACTCTCTGACAATAACAGTTAACATTTCCACAACAAGGACAAGTCACAATCAGCAGACTGAGCTCGTCCTTCCTTTAACAAGACACCTGCAGCAGACAAAGGCTGTGTGTGTGTGTGTGTGGTGGGGTGTGGGCGGGTGGGGGTACCAGAGGGTTTGTGGATGGTGAGCAGCTGCACGGACAAACAACTGGTTGGACTTGTATCACCTGTATCACAAAGCTTGATCAACAAGTCCTGGATAACTCGATTAATCCAGGGTTGACTTGCCGAGACCATGGCGATCAGGATAATTGGTACCATGAAGCTGGTTGTAAACTCGGTAACTCAACCCATGTTTGTCTCATCAAGACACGTGAATGCGCACGTATAAGAGGCGGGTTCAGAGACAGCAGACCAATCACAATCAGATGTACAGCAGTCCAGGGTGTCAGAATCGGTAAGATTCTGTGAAATTTTTTCTGTGAAACGGGTTAGATCGGTCCCGGAAGATTCTTTCATGCCGTAACTGTCTCCTCACCACTTGTCTTACTTGGAGGAATGGGTAGGTCATTGTTTTTCCGGACACCTGATTGGACAGGGGGTGGTGCTTTTCATAGGATCGGACTCAATTCTGACAGTTACCCTGCTCCTGAGCAGGCATGGTCATTCAGAGTAAACCACCACAGTTAACATTACCACCAGAAAGGACTTGATAAAAAGAAATCTGGCTTTGTGGTACTGAAAACCCAGGGTTAACCCTGAAATTATCTCGCTAAAACAAAATTCTGTTTTGTGGTGCAGGCCCCTGGATGGGGCCAAGTCAGATTCACCTTCCAGGACGTTGAAGAGCTTAAACACAGAAACATCGACCTCCACTGCTGTCAGGACGTGCTGAGTCACACATATGATGTCACAGTTCTGTTGACCGATGTCTCTATGGCGACGGACATATTCATCCAAAGACCGTTGTTATCAAGCAGCTGTGATGTCACGTGATGAACACGGTTTATTTCCTAGGAATCTGTCAATGACACTGATAGTCAGCCGTCAGTCAACTGTGAGCAAACTGATGTCAAAGATCACAGATTCACAGTCATTGGCGATTGATCAGACATGTCATCAAACCCCTTATCTCCATCTCAGGGCTGCTGAAGTTCTGCACTGTTGGCTTCTGTGGAATTGGAACGCTGATCGACTTCATCCTGATCGCCATGCAGGTGAGTTGAGTACACACATACATTCACACATTTCGGATTCTGTTGTTTCGGAAGACGTTTCTTCAGAGACATTCATGGTTCTAGAAGGTTCCAGCTGTTTCTGACAAATAATGTGTGTCTCCTGCAGATCGTGGGTCCAGCAGACGGCTCCAACTACATCGTGGATTATTACGGTGCCCGACTGACTCGTCTGTCAATCACCAACCACACGTACCGGAAGCCTCACCTGTCTCTGTGACCTGTGTCTGTACATCTTCAACCTTTCTGTGAAAGTTGTCAATAAAGTTTTTTTTTGTCATTGTTGATCATGACGTTTGTTTGTGTGTAACGATGAAGGTTCACGCCTTCACGTTTTCAACATTATTCTGATGGGGTGTCTGAGCACCAGGACGTTTAACAATCGGGAAACATTTTTAGCAGCAAAAAGGAACTAGAGCGACGACAGACTGGAGACAGAGATAGGTAGCTCCGCCCCCCCGAGGACAACGACACCTGTACCAGCTGTTTGCTCCACCCCTCGAGGACAAAAACACCAGAACCAGCTTTTAGCTCCACCCCCAATGACAACAGCACCACTGTCGTCATGGTCACATGTGGTCGAATCCAGGACCTGCGACTACAAACGAAACCACTGAACGCGACGGTGGTGAAGTGGGAGGAGTCAGTGACATGTGACGCGGAGTGTCTGGGATCAAATGTACAAATACAAAGCCACTATCAACTGCACACTAGCAGCAAACAACGTACGTCACCAGTTTCCACTGCCACCAGAGGGCGCTGCCTCCAGCATGGTTTCTGTGTGTGTGTACCGGTATGTGTGTGTTGTTGGAGGGAACAAGGGAACAAGGGAACAAGAACTTTTTTCACATTGAAAGCAGCAAGCGTTTCCTTTGTTTAATTATCACTGAGACACTGAGACTGTGTGTGTGTGTGTGTGTGTGTGTGTGTGTGTGTGTGTGTGTGTGTGTGTGTGTGTGTTGGTGTGTGTGTGTGTGTGTGTGTGTGTGTGTGTGTGTTTTCAC
>CAAKHB010003367.1:5770-17724 GCA_901007665.1 Aeoliscus strigatus
ATTCCAGAGGCTGTGCAGGTCTCTACTGCCACCATGAGGTCAACGGAAGTCAGACGTGTGTTTGAATGAAGATTATACATTAGTGAATTGATAGTGTGTGTGTGTGTGTGTGTGTGTGTGTGTGTGTGTGTGTGTGTGTGTGTGTGTGTGTGTGTGTGTGTGTGTGTGTGTGTGTGTGTGTGTGTGTGTGTGTGTGTGTGTGTGTACTGTCCATATACACACATACTGTATATATACCGTTTACTGGCCATAAACTCCTGGCCAGCAGGGGCGTCTGAAACTGTCAGCTGCAAACAAAAAAATAAGAATAAAGACCTAAAGACCGTAGAAGAAGAAACCCGGAAGTAACAGCTGACGAATCGAGACGAAAATTTGTCGGATATCAAATTTTGACGAAGTGAAACTTACCAGTGCTTTGTGTGCGACAAGCCGAGAACGTTTCATGAACTGGTGAACTATTTCACTTAATATAAGTGATTTGTTTTTGGTTTTAACGATGTTTGTTTTAAAGATTCGCAGAGAAACGTTCCCTGTTGTCGTGCTGTTTGTTGTGTTTGTTGGACACACACAATGTCAGACAACTTCTCCACCAACAACACGTAAGTTTCTACTTTTCATTCCTGACAACAAACGTGTTTGTCAAAGCAAATAGGTTTGTTTTTATGTCTGAGACAAAAAGACCTGTTAACAGTATAAAATGGGTCAAGATGGCTGATGGACACCAGGAGCTGTTAATAGCTCTAATATCAATAGCATATGACGGTTAAAATGTCAAAAGTAGTGGATTTTTCATTTGAATGAAAATGTCGACCGTGTAGGCAAAATAAGACTAAAGTTCATATGTGACGTGATGAAATAAGTTGTAGAACAAAAATCTCAAAACGTCATCGTGTGTCACACACATTCAAACAGAAGTGAGATGAATAATACTTAATCCTAAATCTTCTCTATTCATTCATTCTTGTCATTCTTGTAATTAGTAGTTGATAACAAGCTAAGATAATATGTTGTTGGTAGTTAAGTCATAATTTCATAAGTAGCTAGTAGATATAATGTAATTAGAATATTTTTTCATGCAGTTAACAGTTAATCCCTATAATATGATGAGTTAATAGTTGTATTCTTTCTGCCTTCAGCCTGTTCTTCCTTCAGAAGCTGTGACACCTGTGTCCCAAATGCCAGGGTAAGCACCTTTGTTTACTTCATGTTGCAGTGTTCCAAACATACAAGCTGTTGTTGTCTTTATATTGTAAGCTGTGTGTTGATCCATGTGTCTCAGTGTCTGTGGTGTTTCACCACCAACAACTGCTCGGATTACCCGGTGAGTTGGCTGCTGCCCCCGGCCTCCGTGTGTCAGCTGTCCCAGGCTCGATGGGGCGTCTGCTGGTGTAAGTTCATCACTGCATTTGCAAAGGGTTTTTAATTGTCACTTGATCAAACTGCAATCCACTTTTCCAACATAGATGTAAAAGGTTAGATGAGTTTATTGGAGTTCACTTGAGGGGGAAAGTTACTGCAGTGAGGTTAGAGGGGATAATAATAAAAACGTGCAGTTTAGTAGTTTTCATTTAACCACACATTTCATAGTTGTAAACAATAAGCAGGATTAAAACACACACACACACATCTCGGACCTCATGAGCATCATCCAAACTGTTGTTTTAAATCTGATCTGTTGAATTAATTTATTCATTTTCCTGTCCCATGCCTACAGTGAACTTTGAGGCTCTGATCATCTCTCTGGGAGTCCTGGGTGGAATTGTCCTGATCAGCATCACAGTCTGCTGCTGTTGCTGCTGCTGCTGCAAGAAGCGCCAGTCAGGGTGAAGTGCATCTGCTTTGTGCTATCACATTTGACGCACTGTTGGTTATAAAAACAGCACAGTGAAACAAAAGTGTTCATGAGCGGAGAATGGGTGAGAACGGGATTTTGAAGGTGTGCTTTTTCTAAAAATGTGTTGTTTTGTCTGCAGGCCTGACAGAGATGAGGAGAGATTTGCCAGAAGGAGAGAAGAGATCAAACAGCGTTCAGACGAGCGGTAAGAACGACTGACACCTTAGAATTTTTGTTCGCTGAGATGTTTTATGAAGAAAAAGTCGACAGGAAATTGCTGGCAGCGCGTCTGCAGCACAAAGGGTTCCACTTCATTACACACAATCAGCACGGTGACTTTCAAACGAACACTGCTCAACACATGTTCTATTTGTTGACGACATACCAACACATCAGATTATTTATACGGCCACTAGAGGGCGACTCTTTTACATGCTGTACAGAGTATCTTCCGCTGCTGCAACACGACATCCTTCAAATAAATGAGGGTAAACAAGAAATGGACCAGAAGATAAAGACGTTCTAGGTCCAGACAAAGATATGTGACTTTTAACATATGTGCATCCATCTATGTTTTTACAGGAAAGTGGAGCGAATGGCCAGACACGATGAAATCCGCAGGAAGTACGGTGAGTACAAATACTGCGGTCTGCGGCACAATACAACGCTTGAAAACAGATCACATTAATGTGTATTTTCCTCAGACATTCTCAGTTGATTTGATTTCATTATTTTCTGACCCAGCTGTGTGCGTGTGTGTTCAACACTGTTCTTCCAGCACAGCACAATATACTGTATTAATTCATTTATTTGAGTCTTCAGAGATGGCACCTGACATAACATGGCCCTCATTTTCTTTTCACAACATTACTTAAAACAGAAAACAAACAAAAATACAAAATTCAATAAGGTCACCAACAGCCCTATAGGTTGATATATTTCAATCAATTAAGAATCATACTGATCACAGAAAGTTTTATGTAAAATACATTATTTACATTGTTTTTGAGCTTCAGGCACAAAATTGCACTTCTTAAAATCATATTCTGGGTTTGATTTGTCTTTGTCCGTCTGTGCAGGTCTGATTGGGGACTCGGATCATCCATACAGCAAGTTTGAGAACGAGTGAAGCGTCTTTGGTTTTAGCTCAGACAAATGTTTTACACCAACAAAAGCTTTTCACTTTTTCACGCATTCATAGATTGTCTTGTCAATACCATTTCAATGTCACCAGCACCCAATGGAGCACAACACATCACACTCACACACACGGTGTCCCACAAATATAGATGAATAATTCTCTACTAATTTCATGGATTAATCATTACACTGTATTTTTTTAATGAACATCAACTATCTGAAGTTTGTTTTTCTTTGCTCTGATAACAAATTTGATTTTTACTTTGTGTTTTGTTGTGGTTTTTTTTTTGCTGTTTGTTTGCTTGAAATAAAATAAAAGGACTATTGATATGTGCAGTGCTGTTCTCTTATATTTGTGCATTTTTTGGTGGTAAATGAGTAAAACCACAAAAATGGTTCTCCCTTTGGATCCCCCTTATGTTCCCCCTTTGGCTCTCCCTGTTGGTTCCATCCTGTATACTGGACTGTGAAGGGGAACCACCTTCCTGACTAAGACATGAGTTTTGCCGATTTACAGTAAATCATAGGTTTCGTAGTTATTTTGTGTGTGTCAGATAGTTTTGTGTTTTTTTTATAGACAGTACCAGTCTCAAAGCGTTGAGGTGTTAAGTGTTTGGGCCAGTCGAAGCGGGAAATATCCCGACCTGGCAACCCGTGTGAGCAGCCAGCGGGCGGCGCAGTGCGGCGCCCCGGTCCCGGATTCCTCTACTGGACGGTCGGTCGGTCACACTGTGTCGATGGCTGCCAGACTGAAGTAACTTTCTGATAGGTGCTGTGGGATTCTGCCATCATCCAGAAAGTCTCTCAGGGTGCTGATCGCAGTAGAATGGAGCAGGAATTTGAAGACATTGATTCGAGCGGGAGCTGGCAAAATATTTACAATGTAAGTCGGTACATTGGGCCTCTGGTGTTTCTATGACAATCGTGTTGCTAACTTACTAAGCTAACGGATGTGTACCCGTAGTACACATTCGGCCGTAGTAGTCAACTTTAGCTCTCTGCTCGAGTCGTGAATGACGTCGCTTCGGAGACTGGACGAGCACATTGTGTAAAGATTTGAATCCACTGGATGATGGATGTAGTAGTTAGCGCGGTTAGCATCTGACTTCCGTAGCTAAAAAACGTGCACACGCACCGTGAGCTCAGTTAGCTCCTGTCGACCTGCGCACTGCTCCGTTTCTAGGAACTCGGCAGCAGCAGAACTTCAACTGAAAAACGCATTTCAGTACTGAAATCATGACGCGTGTTTCCGGTTCGTTATCAGCCTCATATTCAACTTGGCGTCGTTCGGGGGAAAACACACATGCAACAGGAGGTGTTTTATAGCTGCTGGAACCGACGTCCTGTGCCATTTCTCACAGCTCGTGTTATTTCATTGTTACTCGGAAATACGTCGACCTAAGTCGAAAAAAATTCTTTTAAAAAAAGCTTTTAAGCGCTCTAAATTAAATGTATTATCATCATTCTAAAAGATAATAACGTAAAAATGAATGTCATGAATATGTACAGATCCTAACCTAAAGTAAAAGGGTAATCCTTATGTGTGTGGGTTTGTTGAACATTTGTTCACAGTAAATTGTTCTGTGTTTTATTATGTTTTAGAACAATCAGTTAGGAAAAAGTCTTTTGTGTGTGACGTTACTCTTGCTCTGCTGTGTGTGTGTGTGTGTGTGTGTGTGTGTGTGTGTGTGTGTGTGTGTGTGTGTGTGTGTGTGTGTGTCATCCTGAGGTTTCAGTGTTTGTGTCTGAGCTGGATGGACTGATGATACTTTCCGCTCTTGTCCATGGAAGAAAGTTTAGTCCCAGTAATTCTCCCTCTGTCATCAGGAAATCCGTAACCAGGCCAGTGAACATCCATATAAAGTGGCAAAACTTCCAGTTAATCGGAATTTAAACCGCTACAGAGACGTCAGTCCATGTGAGTGTGACAGGACTTTGGATGGAAGTTTGTCACATTGTGACTCAGAGTTTGTACACCAGTGTTTGTTTCTTGTTTCCTGCTTTTAGATGATCACAGTCGGGTAAAACTGGGGAACTCTGAAAATGACTACATCAACGCAAGTTTGGTGGCGGTGGAGGAAGCGAACAGAGCTTACATTCTTTCTCAGGTCCAAATACGCAAATGATGTGTGTAAAGTTTATAGTTTGCTAAGTGTGTACTTCCAGGCTGCTTACAGAAACGTGTGCTGTGTGTGTGTGTGTGTCCACAGGGGCCTTTAAGGAATACCTGCGGCCATTTCTGGCTCATGATTTGGGAACAGCGTTCCAAAGCTGTTCTGATGCTCAACAGAGTCATTGAAAAAGGATCTGTGAGTAAATTCAAACGTCATTCCTCTGTACTTTGTCAAACACGTACATAAAATAGAGGAAGTATCCACTATCCCACAGTGAGTCCGAGCAGTTCACTGTTTAGAGGTTGTGACCTCACCAGTTGTGGGTTAGTTTTGATTAGGGGAAGTTTTAACTTCTTTTCCACAGAAGGTTGATCATTTTGATGGTGAAGATGTGACTTCACAGATAAGAGTATGTATTGTGTCCAAACTCAGGTGAAACTATAGACAGATCGATAGATACTTTCTATCTCACAAGAGAAATTCACATGCTCTGCTCTCATCTTTTAATTTGACCCTTTAATCCTGGTTGGTACTTTAATTTGTATCTTCACAGTAATGAAACTGTGCGTCACATATTTCTGTCTTTGTCCAGAAAGACAGAAGAACATGTCTCTCATACTGTGATCGTTCTCTTACCGTCCTCATAGGAAAAGTGTGCGCAGTACTGGCCGACCACAGAGGAGCTACAGATGTCCTTCACAGACACAGGGTTTGTCGTCCGGCTACTGTCAGAGGAGGACAAGTCTTATTACACAATCCGAGTGCTAGAACTGCGAAACATAAAGGTAAGCTGTGTGTGTGTGAGAGAAACATCCCTGCAGTCACACCCAACATCACACGTTCCCTCTTGCAGACGGGCGAGTCGAGGGACATTTACCACTTTCACTACACCACGTGGCCTGACTTCGGTGTTCCAGAATCTCCCGCCTCCTTCCTCAACTTCCTATTCAAGGTCCGGGAGTCGGGCTCCCTGAACCCGGAGCACGGCCCCCCAGTGGTGCACTGCAGCGCTGGGATCGGCCGCTCGGGGACGTTCGCTCTGGTGGACACCTGCCTGGTGCTGGTGAGAATGTGTCAGCTGGTGTTGGAGGGAAAATGTTTTTCAAGTGGGAACAGCACAGCGAGGATGGATACCCGTATAACTCACGTCATGTTTCAGGGTTTTTTTTAATCAGCTCTGTGATTCAGCTCGCATTGTTCAATCTGTTGGCGGGCATCAAATATTCATCAGTGACAACTAAATTAGTACTGCTTAATTGTAATTTCTTTTTAAGAATAAACATACAAACCAAATAGAAATGAAATATTTCATGTCTGGACTTCGGCTGAATTCTGCATTGGTTTGCAGATGAAACGGAGGAACGTCCCGTCGTCAGTGGACATAAAGAAGGTGCTGCTGGACATGAGAGAGTCCCGCATGGGTCTGATCCAAACGCCCGACCAGCTCCGCTTCTCCTATCTGGCTGTCATCGAGGGAGCCAGGCTCATTCTGACGGACGGAGCGGTGCAGGTACTGAAGCACTTTGGAGTCTGGAATGTTCATACTTCACTTGTTTACCCTCTAGTAACTGCAGCTTCACGCCACGTGATGGCACAAAGGTGCAGCAAAGTTCACCGATGAAAGAGCACATAGGACTTTCAGAGTTCACTTTGTTTTCTTTTATTCTGGATAATATGTTGAGCGAAAACCTGCTTGTCCTGTTATCAGAGAGTGTCGTCAGCCGAGGACTCGGAGCCGGAGCTGCCCCCTCCGCCCCCTCCAGCCAGACCTCACGTCAATGACAGCAGGCTCAACGGACAGCCAGGACCCCATCTGGCGCCGCAGCCCACCTCAGGAGACCACGTGCCTACAGGGGAGCCTGCTGGACCAGACCCCCGGGAGGCAGACAGCTCTGGACAGTAAGAACAACAACCGCCATAACTCATTGTGTGTGTGTGCATGCGTGCGTACGTACGTGTGTCCGATTGACAGAAAAAGTTGCTAAGAGATATAGATATGGGAGAGTGACTCTGGTGTCATAAACAGTAATTGGTCAGGAATTATCACAGGCTCACACAATCGATAGAGGGGAGGTGTCTCAGCCTTGATCAGTCCTCACTGCACTCATGGTGTTAACCACCCGTTGTTTGCTGACAAATGCCCCTGGTTATTCTGGTTATTTCAGCGTCCGGAAGCGACACCGGGAGGAGCGGATTGCCAGCACGTCGCAGAAGGTCCAGCAGATGAAACAGAGACTGAACGACTCGGAGAGGAAAAAAGAGAAGTGGATGTACTGGAGACCGGTTCTGCTCAACATCGGCGTGGCAGCGGCGTTGACTGCAGGGCTACTGGTGTGCTGGATGTACGCGCAGTGAAACGCAGGCCGCCAAAAACTGACTCTGTATTTGCACTAGTACCTGGGATTAGGTACTTCTTTTAAGTAGACTTAGGCGGTAAAATTTGCATTACTGAGGGTATTTATTTCTTAAGTCAAAATGTGGGAGCGCTGATCAAATGAGTCTGTGTGTTTCATGTAAGATCATAACAAAAGTAGTAACATCTCAGGATTTTGGTGCCAGCACGACGATTTAATTTCCTTCTCGTCGCTGTCGATGATTATAATGTATCATAGCAAATCCCTCGGTGCAGTACAAACATGACGGGGGTTTGACAGCTTTATTTTTTCATCCTGTCTTTGTAACCATGTGTTCCCTGTCGCTCATCTGTGGACACGTTTTACATTTTTGCATTTCAATTTGACTTGTTGACCATCCATCCTGCTGTCGATGTGGGATGTTCCACAACAAAGGGGTCAACTATGATTTTTTTCTGTTATGAAATTTCATTTTATGCATATAAGCTTTTGTTTTCCATTAAATGAGCATGTTTTCCTCTTTGAGTTGTCACATGTGTAATTGAAATTTTCCGGTCCCTCGTGTCTGTGTGCCTGCATGTGTGTATATTTACCAGGCTCATTTGTGTGTGTTTTCAGCTTCTCTCACTCGGTGCTCTGAGGAAGAGATTCAGCCAAACAAGCTGACGGATCATCAATCCCTGCATCGTGGAATGAGTTTTCAGTGGGATCTCTGATATAAGTAGCAGCTGCATTACATAGAAAAATCAGCCATAAATGTCTGTGTGTTACATATGTCTCGTCCCCACATTTCAATGAATGTGATAAATCCAAAGCTGCAGTTGTAAAAATACAGTGGTTTGAAATTCTGACAAGAACGTGACAGCAAACCAAGGTGTCTGTTTGCTGAGATACTTTCAACGTGCCTTGAAGTGAAGATGAGTGATGAAATAAACAGGGTTTCCACAGCGTGATCAGCACAGAACCGTTTTTTCTTTTCCCATGAGACCTCCGTCATGTTCAACATGTTGGTGGTGAGCTGTGCTGTGATCTCCTGTATTAAATATGTTCACCCCTGCAATGAGATGTCAATTTTTTGTCAAGTTTGGCCTGATTTATTTTTAAAGAAATATTTATTGCTATTTTTAAAGTTATATTCCAAACACTAGGAAAACACCAAAAAAAAAAAAAAACACAAAGTGATACACAAAATACTCCTAGTGATGTATAGTGTGTATAGTGATGATAGTAAGCATTTTAACATTAAATCTTCACAAGTTTGTGATGTGTTTTTTCGTTGCATTCAGGATATTTCCGGCTGATTCGTCTTATATTAATGATCAATATATTATTATTAAAGAAAAATCCCATCACAAACACTACAAAGGGGTCCTTTCTCGATGACGCAAGCCATACGTCACGATTTGTTGGCATTTTCCCTGTCTAAATTCTCAAATTTCTAAAAATGAAATACAAATATTTTGAAGTATATTGTTGTTCTATTTTGATTCATTTTCGAGACAAAGTTACTGTTCGGTTTTAGAGTACACATTCCAGTTTTTGATCAGGCGGTTGTGAAGCCACATTATTTCCCGCTTGTTTTCCTGCCAAGTTTGAACGGTGTAGCTCTTCGTGTGTAGCTAGTTCTTTACATCCCGACCACTGGACCGACGTCGAGTTATTCATCTCGTTTTCATTCTACGGGGTTTGAGAGGAATCTGACATCGGTATATTGCCAACGTATTACATTTACGGACAGTTGGCACCAATTCCCCGGATGTCATGTCTCTGCCTTCAGAAAAAGCTTCCGAGCTGAAGCAAAAAATTCACAAGCATCTGCTGCAGGTGAAGAAACTGCTGTTGTCTCCTGAAAACAAATGTGAAACTAACTACAGATAAATGCTTAAACTCTCTATCTTTTCACTAGAAAAAAAGATACCACACTAGTTAGTTTCTGTTAAACATGAACACTGGTTCAACTTCTAGCTTGATTTACATCGTGATGTAAACAGGTTTTATCTACTGTCAACCTGCTGCTTTACACAAAAAGATGTGAGTCAGATGGAAACTGGTCATTGTTTTTAGCAGCAATGTTTTCCGACTGTGATTGTACTTCCGGTATTTGATTATCAGTGTCCATACAGGAATGTCCAGCTAATTATTGTAGGATATTAACCCTGAGATTCCCCTGATTGGGGATCTGGAGAAATGAAGTAAGCAACCAATCACCAAAGAATACAGTGTTTTAAATCTAGTTAAGTGTGCTACAAGACCATATGAGCTTTATATATATAATATTGTGTTCTTTTCTGCTTCAGTTTATTAGAGTCACACTTTGCAGAGATAATGTTCAAATATGGAGTTGTGATGCATCAGTCCAAAGGCATTGTCACTGATGGAAAGTACAACTTTTTCATTTGCATTCTGTGTGTCATCTTCGTTTACTCTTTACCAGGAAGAAAATACACAGATATTTCCACATTTGATCAAATCTCTCAAGTGTTTCCTTTACTATGACACAAAGAGAATTAAATCAGATCGACCTTTGTGTTTGCAGAGGTCTGACATGTATTACTATCAGTGATCCTAAGTGTGTGGCTGGTGTTCCTGTAAACTGAATGTCATGTTTGTCTGTGTTCCAGATGGATATCCATGGAAAGATCCGGGAGGTTCTGGCAGAGACAGCGAGGGACGATCCAGGTCCACCACATAGAGTCCTGTCAGAGGCAGATTTCCTCAACGCTCTGCAGCGCCGGGGCATCATCGATGAGGCCATAAAGAACTTTCCCTTCACTCAGGTTGATCATTGATTGATAGACAATTTGTATTACGTGAAGATATTTGATGCAAAAGCAACTTTTTTATTATTCAGTTGTTTCAAAACAATTTGTTGTAGCCCTTCTGCTAAACCTCATCCACACTATTACTCTTGTTTCATTCAGTAGTTACACTCACACAGAGACTTTACTTAAGTGTACTTCCTAACTGAATGTGGAGTGGGAAAAAAATTCACTTCTGAACAAACCCTCTGCTTATGTCAGTAATACTGCCGCTCATCTTTCCAATACTTTCTCCCTGTGATTTTCATTCACCAGGTAGCAGCCGCTGACGCAGAAAGAAGAAGAGCTCCTCCAACGATCGCTGCTAAGTTGACCAACAAAGATCCGTCGGAGCTGAGGAACTGTATGAAACCACATTTGAAACATCAGTGAAAAATGAATTGTTGTCCTCATGTTTTCTTTCTTCCTTTCAGTCAACATGGAGCCGTCCAGGAGGTACCTGTATCTGCAGGTGCTTGGCGGTAAGGCGTTCCTGGAGCACCTGCAAGAGCCAGAGCCGTTACCTGGTCAGGTGTGCTCCACATTCACACTGTACCTGCACTTCAGAACTCAGAGGTTTCGCTCCAAGCCGGTTCCCTGCACCTGTGATCCCGACCTGCAGGAGGGATTTCTCCTAGAGGTTCACAAAGACGGAACGGGTTGGTATGAACCAACACTGCTGCTGTCAAAACGTGGATCAGGACGTTCTGATGGCATGTTGTCCCATCTGGTTTTGTAGGAGAAGGCTGTAAAATGGCAGACGCAACTACGATGTTGTCCATGAATGACCCAGTTCACATGGTGCTGATCAAGACAGACATGTCCAGTGAGACAACGCTGGTCTCGTCCTATTTCCTGGACTGGCGGACAGTTCTCAGCTCTCACTCGGGGAAGAGCTGCTTCGCTGTGGAGCTGATGGGAGTTGGTGAGCAGGAGTCGTTGTTCCTCTTTATTTGTTTACATCAAGTTCTACAAATCTTTTCTCTGTGGTGTACTTCTGTGGCAGTGTAATAGCACCCCTCACAGGCCTGGAGGCTGTAGCGCAGCGTTTCCTCTGGTTTGTGTGGACGCACACATTTCTGGAGGCTAATCTGTGTTTATTCAGAACTTTAAAAAAATGATTCAGGTTCAGTCTCATGTTGACATGGCCTTAGGCAAGCAGTTGTTTAGTACACTCAAGTGTCCCTCTCCCCTGTCAGAAGATGGTTGGGTTCAACTGTGGTTGAAAAATCTTTTCAACAGCTTGTCCACGATGGCTTCTCCTCAGAATCAGTTAGTGTTGACATAAAGGAAACATGGACCAGCTCATCCTCAAAGAACTCAATGGAACTTCTGAGTTCTGTACTAAAACATCATCTCACTGCTGGTGAAAAGTCTCTGAGTGAATTTTCTGCTTATCAAAGTTTTACAAACTTATCATCATATTAGAGGCAGATTAGTGGACGTCATTCACAATTTCTATTGACTGAAGTGTCTTTCATGTCACAGTAAACACAACAATGTCACTAAAACATGTCAGAGGACATTTTGCTGCCACAGTGTGTCACTTTTGTGTGAAGCCAAATGACGTTCAAGCAGTTCAGGCACAGGTTTAACTGTGTGTGTGTGTGTGTATGTGTGTGTGTGTGTGTGTGTGTGTGTGTGTGTGTGTGTGTGTGTGTGTGTGAAAGAGACCTCATACACAGTCAGTGACTGATACTTAGGATACACACTA
>CAAKHB010003367.1:29972-53278 GCA_901007665.1 Aeoliscus strigatus
CTTTGCCTCGTTGGCCAATGGGTCATCCATCAGTCCAATTACAAACAGTAGCAACGTTTCTCCAGTACATCAGCTTGACCGAAATAAATCAGAGACATTGACATGTTCTTTTTTTGTTTGTTTTTTATGTTTGACCTCCTACAGATCTGTCGACAGGACTACTGACATTTGCCCAATTTGGACGTACAGATTACACAGATGCAAAAGTAGGTTCCATCCTCATGTTGGTTGAGCAGTTGTGGCTGATGCAGATGATGTTTAAAATGACCAACTCGGTGTTTGATTGTCACACTACATTTGATGTCAGTTGTTTCCATACAGTCTGTTCTCCTGGTTGTTTGTCTGTAGACGAGTCCAGATGTGGAGGACAGTGTGCAGAGTGAACCAGTGGACAGTGACCATTTCTCTGGCAGTCACTCCAGCTTTCTGGCGAATGAAAAACTCATGTCTGTGGACAGTATTAGCAGCGACATCACAGGTACTGTACATGACCCTCCTGTGGGTGAAAACGGTGCATCCGCCTAGTTACTCCTCAGCGACAGGACCCAGATATCAACATTTTAAATTAAATCACATAAAGACAGTGTCACTTGAGCCAGAGAAACAGAGCAACTGTCAGTTTTGCAGCAGAAATCCCACACTCTAAGGTGCTCAGTGATGGTTATTCACTGTGAGCGCATGCTAGCCTGCGTCTGAAACTCATGTAACTCATGCTTAACCTGTGCATCTAAATGGGTCTTAAACTCTGCTAGCGGATGCTTAACCATAATTCTTCTGATAAGAGTTAGAAAGAGAAGTTGTGTTTAAGCATCACTTGGCGTATCACATGAAGCACAAGACTCGTTTGCATGGTTTCAAGTACGCATATGAATTTCCATACTTTTAATACTACTACTACTACTAATGACAAGTACATAAGAGCCACAAACAAACGTTTTGTTAAACCTGTTCAAGGTTGTGATGTGTAGCAATTAACAACACAGTTTAGAATTGACTTCTTCATAAACTGCATTGTTTTGAACATCACCAATGTTTTTAGTTTGAATGAGAGACAGTAGAGTCATAAGATGAACGTTCCTCTCCACCAGATGATGATATGGATCTGAACCAGATGCCCGAAGATGAGCTGGACCTGTTCTTCAACAAGCTGATGCCTCCTGCGATGCAGAGAGGTCAGGTGGAGGGCCAGGAGATTCCTTCCACAGTGAGACTCCTCTACTCTCATTGCTTTCTTCTTTGAACCAGCCATTGTAGTGGAAGTAACGTTGTCGTTGTTCACAGGGCTTTACTGGTGTTTCTGATTTCTCATCAAACCCAAGTTCTACAGAGCCTGAACAGTACAGGCACCAGTTTTTTGACGACTACTGTCAGGTGAGCAAACATTCACCCTCTGCTGTGACACGCAGGATGCACCGCTGAGTTCTTATCACTCTCACAGCTGATTTGTCAGATCCTGTTCGCCTGGTTTTGAAGAGCTCCCTTCGACCCAAGTGGGTTTTGCTTTCGTCTTGTTTTCTTATGTCTTGTGCTATTTTCTGTCACTGTCGTCCAGGACAACTTCCAGATGCCTGACGTCCGTCTGGCTGCTACAGGCATGGACTCTTGTCCTGCCAGTGATGAGGACACTGAAGATGAGCTGGAGTACGCCAGAAGATCCACCGGCACCATCCACACACGCCTGCTGCCGAGCACGTCCAGACAACTGGTCAGAAAAAAAGAAAAGCCAAAGTCACAGGATAAAATCTGTTCTATAACAGTCAGCAAATATTGACTCCGAATTTTTTGCTGTGTCTGTCTCATCACGGCCGCAGGTTGGAGAGAGCAACCATCCCAGTTTCAGACCTGGTTTGGAAGGAGGCAGTTCTGATGACGAGTCAGTTGGCCGCAGTGCTCCGTCTCTGTCCGGGATCGAACACAGACGATCTGCTGAGGGACAAGTCATCAACCCCACTGTTGCAGGTTACATTCTGATCTGACGTTGACCTTTCTTTTGTCAGTTTCCTCCTGCTCTGAGAAGAAAGTGCAGTTCAACATAAAATGCACACAGGACATTTTAACCATTGAAATTCCTCTACTCAGGTGACGACCTTTAGCTGACCACTTGATTGTTCTTTGTGTCACACCAGGAGCTGAAGGGGGGGATGGAAGCAGTGGAAGTGAGGAGAGAGGGAATGATGGCGGAGTTTCAACCATCCCGTTTCCAACCACCACTGTACAGACCACCTATGAGGCCCTGCGTGGCCTGGGGATTGTTGGCAGCAGCGCTGCTGGTGCAGAAGAGGACGACGACACGTCGATCGGTCAGACAGGAAACAGACCTAATGAGGTATGAACCTTTCACCTCCTGATCATCTCTAAACACGAATCAAGAATTTGGAATATTTGACTTCAAAATATGTGTTGTATGAGTATATGCTGTGTGAATATGAACCAATTATCCTTTAGTGCAACCATTTATTTTTCAAAAGCAGCTCACTGGGATGCTAAATTTCCCAGGTACACCCTGAAGATGTTCAGGGGCTGAAGACACTGAGTGATAGAGTGGCCTTGTTGGTGGTGATAATGATGATGATGTTGTTGTATTTTTGCGACAAAGATGGGAAACCGTGTGGGTCCTGTTGGAACTGGGGAGGGAAGTTATTCTACTGTGAAGCGCGGCACGGACCGACAGGAGGCATTGGTGTGTACCAACGCACAACTAATGCATGTCATTCTAAAAACGGAAGCGTTTTATTTTTTGAAGTCCTGCTTTACTGCAGTAAAAATCATTTCTATTTTTGGCGCTTGAGATGACAGTGAAGAAATGAAGTTAATATTTAATGTTGAAAGTAATCGTTATTAGTGTGTGTGTGTGTGCTACATGTCATTAACTGAGGATGTTCTTGTTCTCTGATGCTTCTTTTTGTTGGTAAATCACTCGACTGTATTTCAGAGCCTGCCTTCGTTGGGCCCGAGGCGGGGCCCGCGACGGGCCCCCTGTGGTGACGCTGCTGCTGCTGATGATGATGATGATGATTACAATGATGATGATGAAACCTCAAACGTCACCAGTGAGGATGACAACACTCCTCTTTCCACTTCTCTGGAGCCCAAGTATTTCTCGCAGAGCCAGGAGGATCCTGATGAAAGGTGGAACCAATGTCCAGACTCAATGGAGCTCGAGTTTCAACAAGGTTTGTCTCCGAGTGAACACAGGTCACAGCATTAGAACCTCCGACTTGTAGGCAACTGTGGCTCCAGATGTAGAGAATGTAGAATGTCAGGTTTGTGGTACAGTTAGAGTCGCCAGGTGTGGTGGAAAGAGCTGTGTGTCCATGCTGGGAAACAGTGACAGTGGGACACCAGTTCCTGACAGATTCAAACTGTTTCCTCTGTCTCTGCAGAGAATGTATGGCTGAAATTGTTTCTTTTAGCCAGTAAAAGACAGGACTACAATGTGAATTAGTGTTAACTCATCTTCTAAATGTTATTGTGGTAAAAGTATGTGTAATAGTCTTCATCATTAACTATGGGCAGCGCACAAACACAAATTCTGCTGTGTCACGGCTCATAGACGTGACACAGCCGGCAGACACACACCACACACTTACCATCTACTTTCACTGTGTACAGTAATCACTTATGCCTTAGCTGACTTTCAGACAGTTTACTCGACTCACACACACCACAGGTCCGTCATCTCCCATTCGTCTGTCAAACATGCAATGAGAAACAGGAAATGAATCTGTTTATTAGAAATATACAAGGAAAGTGTTTGTTTACTCAGAGTTGCGTAGTTCAGATATGCATAAAATTCCTTTGCCCCCTTTTCAGGTGCCAATGCTGCTCACAATGTGGTGTACCAGGATGAAGAGGGGCAGTGGGTGACAGACCTGGCTTTCTACTCCTCTTTCAAGAACGAGGTCGAGGGGAAGACGGCTGAGGAGGACGTCTGCTTTAACTCTGAGGACTTTGTTTCTGCCGGTATGTGTCAAGTCCACCGTGAAGCACAGCTGTGTTTTTTGTGAGTGTCCAGAAAGTGGTCAAACCTTTTTTTAACCATCCCATTGCAGGTGAAGCTTTGGAAAAGATAGTCCAGGATCAGGAGGAATTTGAAAAGGAGCACCAGTTCATGCAGGTGGAGACAGCAAACAAACACAAACCCGAACCTCTCAGCTGCAGACCTCCGTCTTAAGCTCTGCCTCTCCGCTCAGGAGGAGCAGATTGTACCAGCCTGCAGCAGCAACAGCACCTTTCAGTGCGACTCATCCTGGAAGGCCCCGGGCAGCGGACACATCTTGATGAGGGCGTCTCAGGTGTCCTCCCAGTTTCAGCAGGGGGACCAAAGTTACCTGCGACTGTCTTTAGGGCAGTTTTTCGAGCAGCGCTCTGAAGCCCTGGGCTGTCTGGGAAGCAGCGGTGACGTGTTCAAACGGGTCAGTGCAAACTGTGACTTCTTAGTGTTACTGGTTTCTGTTTGTATGTTGCAGTGTTGTGTTACAACAAAGTAATATGATCATGACAGATAACTTTAGTTTTCGACACTTTTCCATTATTTCATTCATATATTCCACTGGGTATGTGGTACGTTGTAATTGCACAATTTTTTTTTTTTTTAGAAAACAGTTTCTGAAAGCTGAGAAGAGTCACTCAGTTCTTCTACCTGGTGTGGAGAAGGAGAAAATGTCCATCTGTTCCTGAAAGTTGACAACAGTCATGTTGCTGTCATTACTGTTGAGTCATGACAGCTCTGCTGCCAGAAGCTGGCGAATCATTGCCTTAATCACAGCAACTTTATTGGGAACTTAAGCTTTCAGGAACCAGTCGACATTTTCTCCTCCTTCACATCATCAGGTAGGGGAACCTAGTGCAGCTTTCTGTAACTGTTCAACGTCTTCTGATAGCACATGTATCAGCAGCAGTACTGTCAGTGTTAAAGGGTTAATAACGTCATTAAAATAATTTGGTCAAAGATACTCTCAGACCTCAGAGGGTTAAATACGTTTGTGCCTTATCTCAACATTTCACTTGTGAGAAGAAACATTGGTCTGTTGTGTCTGTTGGACCTGCAGCCGTCGTTTGGCTACGTCATCACCTCTCCAGAGAAGAGGGAACCCTTTGCACTGATCCACCCCACAGACCTGTCAGCCAGCACCGACTTTCCTCTCAATGACACAGCAGAAGACGGCCCAGCAGATAAAACACTCAACCCAGGTCAGTTCACTTTGTTACAGGATCTACTATCTCTGTTTTTTGTTTCTGTCCTTACTGTACATTCCTCTCCTTGCAGAAGACCTGGACAAAACCCTGGAGGAAGCAGGTGGAGGGATGGATCTCGACCCAAAGCAACCAGAGGTCATGGAACCTTTGCGATAGTTCTAGTTAAAAAAAAAAAATCGGATTAATGGCTGACTGACATATGATCACATTGTTTTGTAGGATCACACTGCTCCTGCTGCTTTGCCTGAACACAAAGACCCTGGCTCAAAACCTAGCATGGACAGCGAGAGCTCTGCTTCCCCCCTAAACAACAGTAATTTAATGCTCAGCATCAGCACCATTGCCTCGGCCATTGCAGACACATCGCTCAGCACGGACCCATCACAGCTGGCTGCCATGATCATAGAGCTGTCAAAGAGAAGAAAGGTGAGGAGTCAACCAGAGCCCGCTGGACCCGCTGAAACCGCGGGTCCCACTGGACCCGCTGAAACCGCAGGACCCTCTGGAGTTGCAGGACCCGCTGGAACCGCAGGACCTGCCATCAGCTGCACACTGGAACCACTACCTGCTCAACATGTAAGACAAGGCAGTTTGATGATAAAAGCTCATACGCGTTGGAAGCAATTTGTTGTCGACTTCATTTCCATGGTGTTTCCAGGTGAATGTGGTTCAAACATTTGAACTTCTTATATATGGTGAGACCAAAGAAATCAAAGCTTAAATCATTGCCCATATTTGTAAAATGAGTATTAAGTAAGAATTCTGACTTAAATCTCAGAACATTTTTACATGTCGATCTCTAATTGTTTATTTATATGTGTCCCGAATTCTCTTCATCTTTCAGTGATGAATGAAAGAAAACTTGATTATAACAGAATGAGGTCCACTAATCTGGAAAAAAAAAATGTACATAATAGCTGCTTGTTTGACTAAAATGTGATTTTTCTCACCGTCCAGATGCTGCCAGAGGCTGATCAAAGTACCGTAATGGACACACAGCAGACGTCTGTCGCTGGAGAGCTGAGCGCCTTTGACATAGAGAAGTACCTGAAGAGGACGGACGTGTCCTGCAACAGTAACTGCTCTGTGGCTCACACCACCTTTAACCTCACCAACCTAGCTGACAACTTCAACCAGTCTCAGCCAGGAGCTGCTTTGGAGCTGCATGTGGACAATAAGATGGAGCAGATGCTGGCAAACACCAGAGCAGAGGAGCCACTTGAGAGGGAGGTCTCCACACACACCACCGGCTCTTCAAAAGCATCTAAGCATAATTCCAAAAGAAGTTCAAGTCCTCGTCCTGGTTCGTCCAGAAACTCCTCCAGAGTTTCTCCGGGCGCAGAGCAAGCTTCCTCCTTGAGGCCTCCAGCAGAGGAGCGACCACCATGTGATAACCCTTCGTTGTCTGCTGCCCCCATCACCCTGGACTCCTTAACCAAAATCCCCACGGAAAACAGAATCACATCCTCCATCACGTCACACATCACGTCCTCCGAAGCATTTCCCAAGAGTGATGAAAGCAGTGCAGCTAAACCTGATTTGATGAAAACCTCCTCAGCGCCGGGGAACTGTCCATCAGACCTCGGCTGCCTCCCAGGTTCCTCCCCCACACAGAGGCTGGGTCACACAGACCCACAGCACCATGTCCGACCCAGCAGTCTCCCAAAGGAGAAACCTCCTCCAGGGAATCTCATGGCTGCTCCTCATAGATCCATCCAGCCTCTAGTAGACGGTGTGTCCAGTGAATTGTGACACCAGTCCACTTCAGACCAAAGAGTCCAGGCTCATCTACATGCATCCACCTGCAACTGTCCAGTTCACACTCAGCTAGCAATATGTGACTGGTCATTGCCGGTTTACCTCATGTAAACTACTGTTGTATCCACAGCAACAAGTGTATCTCTTCTTTTAAAATGTTTTTTTTTTTTATTATTATTACTGAATTTTCTCAATACATGCTCTGGCATTTCCCTTTATGATTTTGCTAGCATAGCATTTCAAGCTAGTATCACCTCAAAACAATTTCTCAACGCATCGTCCTAGTCGTCTGCCAAAAGTTAGCATCTTTGTAGCTGTATACATCACACCCATCGCCAGCCTACAGCTGATTGGGCAGAATGTTTGCGACAGTATGCACCATTACCAGTGATTTAACAGAAGAATAGATAGAATCCTCTGCAGCGTCTAGTGACGACCAGTGTCAAGGTGCAACAGGTCCATTCAGACCACAGACGCTTTTGCTGCAAGTACTCAGTTGCGCCTCGAATCTTTGGTCTGGACTGGACTTTAAACCTAACATGTATCATTGATGACAGTGACTGTGCTGAAACTAGATTCAGAGGATTGTCCCCGTTAATGTGACGTTGTTTCTCAGACCTTCCGAAGGGTCCCGCTGAGCCGCGTGCGGAGGAGACTCACTGTAACTTCAGACCGTCCACCTCTCCTCTGACTCACTCCTCTCCAAGTCAGACCGCTCCTCCACCCGATGACAGGTACAGTTTACTGTATTTTAAAGTCATTCAACACTGTTGTTTTAGTCAATTTTAGCACACAAATTGTGCTTATTGTGGTTTTTGAAATGACAGTGTTATTGTTAGGCGATGTTAGTTTTTTTTTTATTATCCTTTCCCAGCGTGGTGTCACCTCTGTCGTCCAGGGTCGGTGTGACCAGCAAACCTCCAAGACTGGACCTCTCCCCTCAGTCGACCTGCTCCAGCCCGAGTCTCAGCAGGCTCACATACATCTCAGTGAACGATGCTACTGTTGTCCCCACTCCTGAGAAACAAAAGGTATGTTGATGATACGTGTCTGTAGAAAGTGGTTATTGATGAAACAGAAGCCTGGTGGGGGAAAAGGGGAATATCACTTATGCTAGTGGGTGAGTCAGTTTTCCTAAGTGGAAATTGTGGATTTTACATTAAAATAACACTGAAGTTCTTTATTTTAGATTTTTTTTCATTTGTTTTAACAAAACTGTTTGAGTATTTATGGGATTGTAACCGTCCTTATTTTGTTATTGTTTTTGTGTAAATGTTATGGAGCTCTCTGAAATAGCCTGACTTGCTAACATGGCATTAAATGACATCTCTCAATTAGCAAAACTTTTAGTTGGCCACGTGCATGTGCAGTTCCATGATGTACTTTGAACATCTTGGAGGGCTGAAGGAGAACCCATTCAAACTAGCAGCAGATCAATTTATCAAAGAAGTGTTGGAATCTGGATGAATACATTTTGATTCACTGGTGAAATTAACTTCCATTATTGTCTGTCATCATCATTCGCAATCACAGAACACAGAACAATCACTACAGAGCAACTGCACCATGGCACTTAGCACCACCATCATTCGATTCAGTCCAACGCCACCTGTGGACCCAGACGTGGCGTCCACCCTGGATCCTGAAGGGTTCTCCAAAAGCCTGGAGCATGTGCCACCACATCACTCCAAAAGTCTGGACCCACTGCCGCCACAGAAGTGCCGAAGCCCAGACCCGCCGTGTGCTGCTGCTCTGACCTGTTCCCGCTCCCAGAGCGAGTGTAACTACTGCTGCCCTGGGGAAGGACCCTCCAGCAGGAACCATCAGCACCACAGCTGCGACGCCAGGCAGCTCACCAAAGCTGACTCGGGCTACTGCAGTACTGCTCACATCCCACAAACGAACACCTCGGCAGGTCCTCAGACCTCGCAGCAGTGGGGGGCTGCTGGCGCTGTGTCATCTGTGTGTTCAGGCCTCGGCATCCCTCCATCCTGCTCCATGGAGGGATTGCACTATGTGCCCATCTCCAACCTAAATACTATGTGCCCTCGCTTGATTGATCATCCCCACCCAGATGTACAGGCTCTTATGGCCGGACACCCCCGATTTAACTCGCAGCTGGCTCAGCAGTACCTGGCGCCTGAAGGGCCGTTACATCCGGGGGGCTTCCATCTGGGAGCAAATCCTCTCTACAGAATGTGCACTTCAGGTATGGCTCTTCTTCCTTGTGTCCTCCAGTGCTTCTTTCACATCTAAAACCTGTTTGTGTCATTCTTCCTGTCCAGACATCCCCAGCAGTGATCTGACAGAGAGACACATTCACGCCACCTCACGGCCTTTGGGGATTCCTGCTGCCACCGCTGCAGCCCACCACCTCCCCAGACCCATGGAGACCCAGCAGCACGTGGGGCTGCTGGGAAATGTCCACAGTCAGTACGCAGCAGAGCCGCTGGTGTCTGCCAGCCTGGAGGAGCTGAAAGGTTTTTCATCATTACTCGTGTTTTAGACTCAGGATTTTATTTTTGTTGGTTACTTGTCAGCTTTTAGTGCTTTGGGTGCTTTGATGCTATGTTTGTTTTATATTTAAATGTAAACTGATTATGATTATGGATTGCAAATTAAAATAATGTATACTAATACTACATACAATGATAATAATACAATAAAATGCTATATATTTAATGAATGATAAAATTGTTAAATATTCTACTTTTTGCAAATTGATGTGCAATTGCAATTATTACTGCATTATTATTGCATTATTATTATTATTATTATTATTGCATTAAATGTAATAGTTTTATTTGTATCATTATTTATTCATTATTGACAATAATTTATTTGTAATTTGTAATTATTTATAAATAAAACAAATGTAATTATAATTAGTTTATTTTGAATATTATTATTATTATCTTCTCTGCCAGTAATGACAGAGTCAACAGTTTGTTCTGTATATCGTCCTCAGGTCAGGTTCTCGTCCCAGAGGAGCTGGAGTTTCCACACGCCTGCTGCGTTGGCATCGCTTCACAAACCTCCCTCAGCCTCTTCAACCCCTCTGAGAGATGGCAGCAAGTGTCGATCATAGTTAAAAGTCTAGCCCTCAACGGAGAAGTGGTGAGCCAGAAGCACAGACGACCTCATGCATCTGCTGATATTTGACCATGTGAGTGTTTTAGTTTAAATATCATTGGTATCTGGTTAAATGTGGTGACAGGTGGAGAACCTGCCGTACCAACTGCTGATGGTGAAGAACAAGACTATCATTGCTCCAAAGAGCACGGAGGAGCAGAAAGTTTTGTTCCTCCCCACTCAGGCCGGCGTCTACCAGTGTGTCCTCGGCGTCTGCTCCTGGCCTGCATCTGCTAACGCTGAGGCGGCTGCCAGAGCCAGTATATTTGCCAAAAGCGTGACGCTAGTGGCTTTTGCGGAGAATCCCTCAATAGAGGTGAGATCTTACAGCAACATTAATATTCAAAAGTAAATTCCTGTGTATCGATGCACACAAATCTCACCAACAACACATGTGAGGTATCTGTTTGTCCATGACATTGGACACCTAACTGTCCCCCGATGGCGTCTCCATCAATGGATGAGTGTGTGTGTGGCCACTTCCGCTAACTGTGTGAATGAGGACAACTGACTTTCGCTCCCATTTAAGTAGAAACGGTCAAATAAATGTACCAATCACCACTTCTCTAATTTTGTTCCTCAGGTTGAAGGAAGCAAATCGGCCTGTCTGGATTTTGGAGACCTGCCGGGAGGCGGAGTTAAATCCCTGCCTCTGAAGTTGTTCAACAGGACTCACGCCACTGTGCCCGTTAGACTTGTCATCAGTGCAGTGAGTCCAAGTAGTACACACACAGGTCCATTGCAAGTGCATAGTGACCACTAGTGGTGACTGTGGACAATTGCACAATGGTGGCAAGAAAAAGTTGTCATCCTTTCTCTGCATTAATAAACTTTTTTTTTACTCCAGAATGCTACAGCATGGCGGTGTTTCTCCATCTCCAAGCAGCCTGTTCCCAACACGTTTGAGACGACACAGCATTTGGGACACAAGGCCCAGTTATCATCATCGACCTCCATGATGAGTCATGTGATGCAAGCCAGCTACGGAGAGGTTGGGCTTGTAGTCTCTACAACCTCGACGAGCAGATCATTGAAAGTACCTTTATTAGTTTTTGTTAGTTTATTATTCAGCATGTTAAAGGAGATCCACTGCCATCAAACATCAATAATGTGTACAAAAGTTGAAGAAGAAAGCAGACGGCTGCATACACAAACTAAAAAAAAAAAAAAACTAAACCTGATGAACATGAAATAGGGTGAAGAGGAGAGAAACAGTGAAATCTAAAACCGTATGTGAATGAGATTAATGAGAAAATGGCATAATTCAGTCTGTCTTCTTCCCCCAGAATCCAGACAGTTTGACAGTGTGGGTTCATTTCAAAGCCCTGCAGAAGTTCACCGCCTCCTCCGGTAACCAACCTGCACTCAGTGGTTCACTCGTACATATGTTTGCTGTAACGTGACAAGAAGTCGTGGTGTAGTGTGACCCGTCACTCTCGGTGCTCGTCAGGGGAACTCGGTCCAGCTGATGAGTTCAGTGCCCAGTTGGACATTGAGGTGGACTCTCCTGGTGCGAGTCATGTGATCAGGAGTGTTCCCCTCAGAGCCAGGTCAGGCACCGCGCGGGTGCACGCCCCCAAAGACTTACAGGTATTAAAGCTCATATTTTAAACTAATCCACTGAAACATATTTTGAATACCGACCGCATTCTCTGTGTTGTATTGTGTGTGTAACTTCCGGTCTGAGCGATCTGCTCTGTGGAAATTGATGCGTCTCAAATAGAAAGATTCCTATCCTTAACGGGGCGGGCGCAGGGGTCGTGACCACCAGCGGGGCCGCGGTGCAGCCGTTACGTGCCTCCGACACTTGCACTGTAAATTGGCCTTTACACTGTATTGTGGCGCTGTAATAAATGTCTTGCTGATGTTGTGACTCTGGTTTGTGTCAGACGCTCAGTCTGAGTGCTCCACTGGGGAAATCCAGTCAACAGACGCTGCCGCTGAAGAACGCAGGAAACATTGATGTGCAGCTGAAGCTCATGGTAAGTTAGACCTTTGCCTAAAGTGCTGCTGCCACTGATGTATTGTTTTCGTTCACGTGCCATTTTACCTCTCTTACCTTACCTTGCTCCAACATTCAACCTGTTTTTCATTCGTGTCTACACTTGTTGCCAGATGTGCTCTAAGTTTTTCCCTCTGTTTGCAGAGCAGCAACGCTGAGTGTTTCACAACGATACCTGATGAATTGTCCCTGGCAGTGGGGGAGGAGAGGGGCATCGTTGTCTTCTTTCAAGCTCAGGGCAGCAGGAGTCACACAGAGGGGTATCTGAATAAACTGGCTTATGTCGTCTATATTATCAATCATTTTTTATTATGCAGGAGATGAACTTGTCTTTGCGTGTTGCCTTCCAGCCTGCTCACCATCAGCGTGCTGCCTTCAGGCCCTCAGTACGAGGTGACCCTAAGAGGACAGGTTGTCCCAGAGGACTGTGAGAGTTCTGTCACGTCCTCCTCTGCTGAGAGTAGCTCCAGTGCGGCCAGTGATGTCCCACCAATTCTCTCTAACAAGCAGTTTGTAGCCTGGGGAGGAGTCACCCTCGGACGAGCTGTGTAAGTCTTGTCTGATCATCTGGACTGACTGACTGACAGACTGATGCACTAAATGAGTCCCCAAAGGGAAACTGTAGTGTTACATCAGCATTGTAGAACACTGCTAACAAATTAACACACATAAATCAACACACCATATTTACACTAGTTACATCATTAACCTCCTGAAAGGTATGACGACGGAGTTAAATAAAATACAGCGCAGCACGGTTGTGGTGCACAGTGCAGAATTACTGTGAAGGTCTGTTCTTACACATAGGAGAGTTATTGTTGAAGGTGATGGCAGTGGGCAGGAATGACTTCCTGCATCTGTCCTCGGCGCAGCAGAGTTGTCTCAGCCTTCAGCTGAAGAGGTGTGAAGAGGATGGGATGTATTGTCCAAGATGTTGAGCAAATCTATATTTAGTTGTTGAGCGTAAACTTGCACATGTGAACATCTGTTGACCAACAGCTGCCTTTGTTTTCAGCCAACAGAAGCTAGTTCTAAGAAACAACTCCACCAACACCACACAGCAGCTACGCTTGGTCATTCGTGGTCAAGACCAGGACTGTTTTCAGGTAAACGGCAGCCAACAGACCTCTTCTCTTCACCTGTTCACCTGTTCACATTGATGAGATTCACACTTCCTTTGAAACGTATCAGTACTCAGCCAGCAGTTCTTAGATATTAATTTCTGATACGATTTAATGATTTAATTCCATATGATGTTGTAAAATACTGCCAATGATACTTTAAAGTCCTTAAGCTGCTTCTTTGTAACTGTTCATCTGGTGTTTTAATGTGTATATCTTATATTTAATGTGTATATCATATTTTATTTTTATTATTGCTCAGCAGTCAGTGCAGGTGTGTAATACCAAATGTACACACACTTATATTTGTTCTTTTAATTTGATACTGATCAGATAGTCCATCATGTATATGTTGTTTCTGTCCTATATGGCAATTTTACGTTGTATAACAGTGCGAAACTTAACTATTCTAACATGAATTATAATGTTAATTATTAAGTTGGAGGCTTCACAGGGTTCTACCTCTTTATGCACTGTGTATTATTTATCATTTTCTGCAAAATACAAGTATATTTAGGGGAAATTCTTCCTCTTGCACAGGTGTCAAAACACAGTTTGGGGTTCGGAACCTTGTTAAATGACACAAAGAAAGTGAAACGTGCTGAAAAGTGCTGATCTATGCTATCGAATGTGAACGTGTTCCTCAGCTCCAGAGTATGTTCAGTCCTGAGCAGCGTTTGACGCGTCACGGGGAGCTGGCCATCCGGCCCAGAGAGGACGTGACCGTCCACCTGCTCTTCGCTCCCACCAGAGTGGCCTGCATGCTGGCCAAGCTGGAGATCAAACAATCCGGAGTGCGGCCGTCACAACCAGGAGTCAAATTCACGGTGAGGATGTGATGTTCTCTGACGTCGTTCTTCCTTTACGTTCAGGCCATCAATCGATTCCATGTTGAAATGAGCCTCTCATCTTGGTTCAGATTCCGCTCTCTGGCTACGGCGGCACCAGCAACATCATCCTGGAGGACCAGAGGAAGCAGGCAGACGGCTACGTGGCCGTGCTGAGCGACATCGCTGTCGACCACGTCAGCAAGGTGTGCTTGTGTGTGAGGAACACGGGTTCCAGAGCAGCGTTCATCAAAGCTGTGGCTTTCTCCAACGTGCACACCCGGACGCTTCTGGAGTCGTCCGTCATCAGCCTCGCCCCCTCCCAGTTTGTACTGAAGGAGAGGAAACAAGAGGTAAGAGAGCAGATGTGGAAGATAACTGATGTGCTTTATGCTACTTTTCCCCAATACAGGTCCAGATCGACTTGACAGAGCAGGTCCCATGTTCAATCCCGAATGGAAACATAAAAAAGTCAAGTCGCGCTAGAACCGTATCCTGGAAACAGGTTGATAGGTTTATGTGCTTCAACTGGTGTGGTGTGTCTGTCAGGTGATCACGGTGCTGATGAAGTCCACCCAGAGAGAACAAACCCTCTGCGGGTCAGAGAAGCCTCTGCTGGCGACCATCCTGCTCTTCTGTGGAGACGAGATCTCCAGGCAGCAGTTCAGGAGGTGAAACCGTCTCACAGCTGCTACTAATAAAAAACCCTGCGTTGCAGTGGAAATTGACCTTTTAACACCAACCGTGTTAAAAGGTCAACTTCTCAGCTTTCAGTAACCGTTAGTAACCGTCATAGCACAACAATCGTCACGTAATTACGATGCTAAAGTACGAAAGTATGCTAAGCGAATGTATCGTCAGTGTTGGAGGGTCAAAGGTCACGTTGCATATTGTTGTATCAGCAGTTAGATAATCAGCTCTGTATGAATGTATGTATTTCGCTTCAAATTGTGGGAGGATCCTGAGTTTTGACGAGTGGATTTGCTGTGATCAATTCCAGTCTGTTCAGACAAACTGAAGTCAAGAGGAATGAGAATAGTTTGTCTGTCTGTCGTCCCTCTACATTTTCCTGGTGTTGTCCTTTCAGACTGCTCCAGAGCAAAGCAGGGGCCGGCCGGAAAGTTCTGGCTGAAAACAGCCTGCTGAAGAACATCCAGTTCAATGAAAGGTTCCTGGGAGAAGAAATGGTCACAGAGAGTAAGATGTTGTGTTCCAATCAGGTCGAAGCTTCAGATCCCCCATTTATTACACAACAGACACAAACCTGTGATGTTCTAAGAACTAAAATTAACAATGAAAATTACCAACAATCTTCATTAGAGCTGAACTGTGTTCTACCTAATTATCCCATTGATTCATTGGATAAAAATACTTCTGCATTGAAGGACAACAGCAGATCTAAAGCTGAGTTCATGTATCATTGCAGAGGTCAAAGGTCAGAGGGTGTCATAAACACACTAACCAACTATTGGTTGTTCAAACGCCACGTGGAGTTAGTGGAGGAATGGTTCCTGATTGGAATGTGTTGATCGTGTTCTCTCCCTGGTAGCGGACGAGCTGCCCCAGCGGCCCAATGAGGCTCACATCTTCTACGGAAACATGAGCAAGGTGGTGGTGTCGCTGCTGGGAAGCACAAAGAGCTCAGAGTTTGAGGACAACCCCAGCTCCGAACCGCTGAGCACTGCTCGCCTGGACACCGACACCGACTGGTAACTCGTGTCAACACTCCGTCGTACGCTGACGCCTGCTTCTTCCCCGGTTCCTTTGGTAACCGCTGTGTTCTCTGTACACTCAGTTATTTGAACGGGAACGTTTCTCTGGACGTGCTGCCGGTCAAAGGTCCAGCGATGCAGGTGGCCGAGCCCTCGTTAACGGTACCACATCGCTGCTTTTCTCTGGCTGTCAGCTGCATAATTTTACAGCATCATGAGTGATCTCTGACGTTCTGACTCCGACAGGTTTCTAAGCCCTCACACAAACCCTCTGAGTCCTGGACGCTCCATCCAGATCAGCTGGTGCTGGCGGCTCCGACCATCAGTAGGTGGAATCTGTTGTCACCTTTCACCTCTTGTTTTATCTCGTGGGCTAGAATCCCGCCATGATACGTACACATTACAACACTCAGACGCGTCTTTTGTTTTTGTTTATTACAGCTGGTGTCGTGAGCACGAGTCAGGTTCAGATCCAGAACGCAACTTGCAGGGAGCTGAGCTTCGATTTGTCCTGGCCGGCTCACTTCCTCACTGTCACACCTCAGCATGGCGTCATTGAGCCCCAGTAAGAAACCAGCCTACTAAATCCACCTTGAATGGTTCATTAGTATTAGTTATCGATGGCGTACCTACGGCGAAGCCTGATGTCTGACATGGACCTCAGCAACTGTGAACGCGAGCAGAACATGATGGCCACGTTGTTGTAGTTAGTGCGGTAACAAGATCTGCTCACTGTCATTCACTATCGCTTGAAGTAAACAGAGAAACAATGAGAAACCAAAAAAACAAAACAGTGCTGGGATTCAATGCAGAGCGTCACTGACGCCGAAGTCGGAACGCCGTAGGACGCCGTGTAAATTACAGCGCTAAGTGAACACAGCAGCAACAGTCCACCTCAAGCACACCATCAAAACATGTCATCAGTCTTTCTTGTGTCTGATGTAACCAAGGTGCCACCTGCAGATTCTCATCAGCCCCAACCCGTCGCTAGCAACCAAGCTGTCCCTGCTGCCGTGGAGCGGGCAGATTTATGTCCAGTGTGAAGGTCAACAGAAGGTACAGGGCGTGTTGGGCTCAGAAGTTGGTCACAAATTCACCTTGCAGCTGTTAAAATAAAGACACAAACTCTACCCGTGTAGGTGCTGAAGGTCCAGATCCGTCAGGACCTGGCTTTGGACGTTTCCGCCGCCCCAGCCGACAGGAGTCTGTTGGCTCTGGCGCCTCAGGCCGCCACCCCCGTGCTGCCTCTGGCCAGGCCGTCCACTAAACCTATGCCACCACCTCTGCTGGAACCACGGCTGTTTCCCTGCTCTCTGCTGGAGATCAACAACAAAAACATCATATTCCCCATCACACCTGCAGGGGAGGCGTCAGGTCGGGAGGTCAAATACTACATTTTGGAAACTTTCCATGGGAATTTTGACTCTGGAATTTGGGAACTATTTTACAAATGGTCAATTACCTGGTGCTAGTTATAGCTTACATTTAGCATGTAACTTCAGAGCAGCTGTCTACTGTACAGTGGTCCAAGGTTCACCTTGCATGTGATGGAGGAAGCACAGTGGAGGTCGGGGCGTGGCCTCTAGGAGGCATGTCTGTGCATGTGACAGAGGAGCAGCATCGTATTTTCAAGTGGACGCGTATGAAGTCTGCCTGTTTTAATCTAGATGGATTTTAACAACTCTTTGGTTGTAAAATGCCTGTGAAGGACCAAACTCGCGTTTTGTACATTTATGTTTATTCCCATAAATTTCCCATGGACAGTTTCCAACAAATCCCGGAGAGGGTGCTAAATGTGTATGGAGAGTAAAGTGTGACGTTGTGCTGCAGAGGCCCAGCTGGACGTGGTGAATGGGGACGTGGACGTCAGGTGGTACCTGTCAACGTTTGCTCCTCCGTATGTCAAGGTACCTTTTTCCTCCATTGGATTTCAGTATCCCCGCTGTTTGTATGTTGTGCAGCAGCAGTGACTTCTCTGGTCCGTGTCGTTGTCCAC
The DNA here is from genome assembly GCA_901007665.1 of Aeoliscus strigatus. Lineage (NCBI taxonomy): Eukaryota > Metazoa > Chordata > Actinopteri > Syngnathiformes > Centriscidae > Aeoliscus > Aeoliscus strigatus. The sequence goes on from CAAKHB010003367.1 coordinate 47,720, forward strand.
AGGGAGTCGACAGCAGCTGTGATGTTTACCGGGCCACCTACTCAGCTTTCAGATGCTCCAGGGCCTCAGGCATGTTGGGAGCCAATGAGAAGCTGCAGGTGCAAGATTTAGTTACTAGTTATTGTTCAAAGGCTTCAAAAGGTTCAAACGGTTTTATTGGACAACCACCACGCATCAAAAGTTTATGATGCGTGGTGGTTGAGAAATAGCTAAGCGGTCATCAATTACCTTTATGCTAATTCAGAGCTGGCATGCTAACATCTGACTACAAAACGTAAACGTTATCGGTACAGTCTTGCAAACATATACCTGAAGCTAATATGCTGCCAACAGCAGTATTGTGCTTCAATAAATATCAGTATTTTTATCTGATTAATTAATTCAGATGTTCCTCCTAGGAATTTTCCTCCGTGGTGTTTGAGTGAGTTGTACGTTTACATGGATCTGTGACTCTTTTGTTCCAGGTGCCTCTCAGCTTCCTGCCCAGGGACCAGGGGGACTATGCTCAGTTCTGGGACCTGGAGTGTCACCCGGTGTCGGATCCGCAACAGAAAACCAGAATCCGCTTTCAGATGTGTGGAACTGTGAGTGATCGTTTGTTGGTCGGCCATGACGTTACAATGGAGTTTAGGAGCTGATCAGCCCTGGACGGTCTCTGTGTTTGCGTGTGCGTGCGTGTGTAGGGGGTCCATTCACTACCAGAGGGGTCGTCGCAAGAAGAACGCAGCTGTCTGGTAAAAACCGAGGCCACAGTTAAAACCAGTAAAAGATCTGATGCCTCTGGAGGAAAGAAAACCAGGTACTTAGTTTCTGAAAACTTCATTTCTCCTCCAACCAACAGGAGTCTAGAACTGGACTGATGCTTCTGTTGAATTAACGTCGTCGTCTTCGCGGGCGTCCTTCTCCGTCCGTATAGAGTCTTTCTTCTTCTGCGTCACTCTGCATTGAATCCCACCCCCGTTTAGGTTTTAGTGACTGAACGTGAGTGGATCCAGTCACCTTTAGGGCCGTTGTACTTCTCTCTACAAACACAGAAGTCACACTCAGAGATGGGAAAGTCACATGACGCAGACAGTCCAGTCACATTTGTCCATGGAGGTCCACGTCACCGCGACACATAGTTCCATTTCTGGAGAGGCGATGTCAGGCTACACCGCTTCTGATTGACACCGAAGCACAAATCTGTCCCAGGACCAGCCGATCCGTTCAGTTTTCTGTCGGTCACAGCAGTGACTCGTCGTTTTCTGATGGACGTTGTATTCTGACGGTTCTGTGACTGTCAGCCAGGACGAGGCCGTGCGGAGGGGGTTGTATTCTCCACAGGACCTGTACGCCTTCCCTCCCACCAGAGTCGGCGAGTCGAGCACCTTGAAGGTCGTCATCCGCAACAACTCCTCCACCAAGCACGAGGTGAGTTCAGAGTTCAAATGAAGATGAATACACATCCAGTCAACGAGTCGTGTGGTGACTGATGTCGTGTTCGTACTCGCAGCAGTAACAGCATGGGTGGTGCACGCTAACCGGTGAACGTCATGTGCTCTGCATGCGTTTGACATTTGATGTGTGGCTTTTCTAATTGACTTGCAGCTGAGCTTTGTAAACCCCAGCGAGCCGTTCCACCTCAAGCATTCCAAATACTCCCTCAGGTGAGTCGGCTGCTCAGACATCGTATTGAGGACGGGGGCACGTTTCCTCTGCAATCGCCTGCTGTTTTTGACTCCTCCTGCAGGTTTGATTGTCCGTCTTATTTTGTGATGTTTGTTTCATTCACCTCACATTAGACCTCAGCACTACCTGAAGCTTCCCGTCCATTTCAAACCCTCCGTCCCCGGAGCAGTCTCCGGCCTGCTGCTCATCCAGTCACAAACCAGTGGAAGTCTCCTCCTCCAGCTGAGCGCCGAGGGGCTGCCGTGACTCCTCCGTCCTCCTTCACGTGGAACACACAGCAGTGACACGAGGACAAACTGCTCACAAGGACGTCGGTCCGTCCTCCTGGTGTTTGGGCGCAGACGGATAAAACTGGAGTTGACAAAGACACGAGTGGGATTCCTGCTTTCACGTGGGTTTTTTTATTACCTCAAATCTTCTCTGCCGTTGGGGGTTCAGTGGAACGAGCTCCGGATCCTGGAAGATCCAGGAAGCTCAGAGCGTCCGCGGGTGGAACGAACCCAACCGGTTTACAGACCTGAGGAGTCTGTTACCATGGCAACAGCTTCTCCTCGGGCTCATCTGGGAGTCCTCGGCCAAACATTGGTTTTGGAAGCAGACCTGAACTGTTTAGAACTCACCTGTTTGGAGTTACTAGTTTTCCTTTGAAGGCAGAATGTTGTAACACTTCGGGTTTACAATTTGCACATGATCTTTTTGAGCTAGAATGTCTTGTAATAAACTGTACACATTTTAAATAAAGTTATGTGATAATTAGCTGTCTTTTCCTGTAAGCATGATTAATTCTATTTAACATCTCACACACCTGACAGCATTAAGACTTTCTACAGGAGTTAATATGTAGGTAAATGTGCATTAAACTAAAGGTTTATCTACACACGTCCAAGTAACAGTTCTCTGAAGGGGGTGGGGCAAAGGCAACAACTCAGCTTTATGTCTCAGTTTATTCTGGTAATAAAGCATTTTTATATCATAAGGAAAACAACAGCTGTCGAAGGAGGAGTGGTTCCTCCCTGCTGGGGAGGGGGGGGTCCCATCCAGACACACAGTCATAATACAGACTGCGTGGGCGCCTCAGCTCCAGCTGCTATCAAGCGTCCTTCCGTTCAAGCTCAAGGTCGGACAGCAGCGGTGCGAGTGCAGCACGCTCAACAAAAAACAAGTCACTACAAGTCATTCACGAGTCCGTCAGCTGAGTATAGGCTCAGCCTTCACCGTATGTCATCATATGTTAAAAACAGGAAGAGCCTGCAGCACAAGCATACTCACGTGGACAACACAACACAATTTATACGGTAGAATCCATTCAACCCTTGAGCATATAGGATTTACAAGAAAGCAAACATGGATACCTGAAACAACGCCAGAGTCATGTAGAAATCATAAGAAAACATAGAGACACCTATACAGTATACGAGCATATACAAACACATTTGGAAGCATCAAATATGCATGGGACTGGAAGGTCCATGGTCACCATTACCTGTGGGAGCTGTAGAACCTTTGGAGTGTGAGAGCCACTTCTCTTCCCTCTACTCACGAATGAGAGACATGAAAATGGGCACATGACATTTCTAAACTTACCCAACCAGGGTTCACTAGGGAGCCCTAAGTAACACTTTGGAACACAGAAATCAGAAACCAATACGTGCGACAGACGCCTCACACAGATGTACTGTCAGACCATTGCCATCACTCCTGCAGGTCGCACTCTGGTGACTGCAGGTGCTGAAACTGCCTCGTATGACATTGGTTGTTGGTGGGAGAACAAGGGGAGAAGACCATAATGATAGAAATCTGTCACAACACAGGGTGTCAAAAAGGAGCTGATCATCCCTGCAACAAATAGAACACATAGACGCAAATTATATCTACTTATTCCCAGGAAACACTCTTATTGATCAGTCTGAGGGAGGAGGTATTGTAGCTTTATGGTGTGAGTGATGAATCCACTCACCCTTTACCGCAGCAGGACCCTTGATACGGGCGTTGATCATGTAGACCTGTAGAGCAGCTCGTAACCTGCTGAGAAAACTGGGATTTTATTGAGCTTCATTTTTTTCACAGTAGAATATTTCACTTCTATTTCTATTTTATTCTATGTACAGCTCCTGCTGTGTTTTTCATCAGTCAATGAATGACAGGCTCCTTTCCTTCCTTGTTCCTGTAGGCTGCAGTACTGTGTAGATCCTGCAGGTGTCGTCAGAGCTCCATCATATCTGTCAGCAGCTGTTCTGGAGTCAGTCACCACTGAGCTGTACAAGAGGAGATGTCTCATGTTGTTGGCTGGTTACAGACACTGACCAGAGAACGCAGCGGCAGGTGACTGGATGAAGGTTCATCTGAAGGACATCTGACATCTGGACCACTGACATCTAGACATCTGACATCTGGACCACTGACATCTAGACATCTGACATCTGGACCACTGACATCTAGACCACTGACATCTAGACCACTGACATCTAGACATCTGACATCTAGACCACTGACATCTAGACATCTGACATCTGGACCACTGACATCTGGACCACTGACATCTAGACCACTGACATCTAGACCACTGACATCTAGACATCTGACATCTGGACCACTGACATCTAGACATCTGACATCTGGACCACTGACATCTAGACCACTGACATCTAGACCACTGACATCTAGACCACTGACATCTAGACCACTGACATCTGGACCACTGACATCTAGACATCTGACATCTGGACCACTGACATCTAGACCACTGACATCTAGACCACTGACATCTAGACCACTGACATCTGGACCACTGACATCTAGACATCTGACATCTGGACCACTGACATCTAGACATCTGACATCTAGACCACTGACATCTGGACCACTGACATCTAGACATCTGACATCTAGACCACTGACATCTGGACATCTGACATCTGGACCACTGACATCTGGACATCTGACATCTAGACCACTGACATCTGGACCACTGACATCTAGACATCTGACATCTGGACCACTGACATCTAGACCACTGACATCTAGACATCTGACATCTAGACCACTGACATCTAGACCACTGACATCTAGACCACTGACATCTGGACCACTGACATCTAGACATCTGACATCTAGACCACTGACATCTAGACCACTGACATCTAGACCACTGACATCTGGACCACTGACATCTAGACATCTGACATCTAGACCACTGACATCTAGACCACTGACATCTAGACCACTGACATCTAGACATCTGACATCGAGACCACTGACATATAGACGATCGTCACCTCCACCTCCACCTCCATCTCCATCTCCACCTCCACCTCCACCTCCACCTCCACCTCTGTCTCCATCGTCACCTCCACCTCCACCTCTATCTCCATCGTCACCTCCACCTCCATCTCCACCTCCACCTCTATCTCCATCGTCACCTCCACCTCCACCTCCATCTCCACCTCCACCTCTATCTCCATCGTCACCTCCACCTCCACCTCTATCTCCATCGTCACCTCCACCTCTATCTCCATCGTCACCTCCACCTCTATCTCCACCACCACCTCCACCTCTATCTCCATCGTCACCTCCACCTCCACCTCCATCGTCACCTCCACCTCCACCTCCACCTCCACCTCCATCTCCATCTCCACCTCCACCTCCACCTCTATCTCCATCGTCACCTCCACCTCCACCTCTATCTCCACCTCCACCTCTATCTCCACCTCCACCTCTACCTCCATCTCCATCTCCACCACCACCTCCACCTCCACCTCCACCTCCACCTCCACCTCCATCTCCACCGCCACCTCCACCTCCACCTCCACCTCCACCTCCACCTCTATCTCCATCGTCACCTCCACCTCCACCTCTATCTCCACCACCACCTCCACCTCCACCTCCACCTCC
>CAAKHB010003371.1:0-10705 GCA_901007665.1 Aeoliscus strigatus
GCGACGTGGATGGAGCTAGAAACCCTTCTCGCACATGCAGGTTCAGGGAGAGGCGGACTTAACTTCCATCCAATGACAAACTGGATACAGACACAATGTGGACGTGGATTGGTAGCTGAAGAGGGGCCACCGCAGCCCCCATGTGTTCCCAGGGCACCTGACATGGCAGCCCACTGCCTCTAGCTGGCAGTGTGTGTGGCTGTGTGTGTAGCTAATGCAAGAGGATGCATTTTATGTGTGTTTGCATGTTTCCATGTAAAATAAATGTGACAGTGAAGAAGTGTTCTTCTACGTCGTCTCCATGTGGCCGTGGCCTTACACAGACCTTTGACAGCGGGGTCTTGGGCTCCGTCCCTCCAGCTAAGATCTAAAGGGGTCTGGTTCTCGCAGGTGAACACTCAATGAGGTAGAGCCAATGCTTCCTCCAATCAGTGAAATGATGGCACTGCAGTGACCATTGACAGCCAGCAGAGGGCAGCTCAGGACACTGACGACCACAGACACCCACTGCTGTGAGATGGAAGGACGTTGGACAGACACTCACACACACCTGGAAGAGATTCAGTTTTAGATTCCCAATGGAGTCACAACATCAGTTCTTTCCTCTTGTGGCTTCGCAGCAGTGATTTGTCCGTTGAGAGCCAGAGACAAACTCTGACCACGGTCCAGTCAGCTGAGCAACAAGCACAGGAACTGGATTGTTCCAGTCCATGAAAGAAAAACAACAATTTGGAATCACCTGGGGGTGAAATCACTATGACCGTCTTTGGATTGGGATTAAAAAAATAAAACTAGTTCTTTTTCACCAGGTGATAATTAACAGCATTCAGGAAAAGAACGATTGCACATGAGCCCGGGATGAAGGGAATGATGGAGGAAGAGCAGTGACGTGTGTGTTATTGCTGATTGAGTCTAAAGTGGGAGTGGAATGCTCATGTTGGTCAGAAGGAGGACGCTCCAACACCAGACACCTTCTGTGTCAGTGGGTTCCACTGTCAGTGACGCCAGCCGGAAAGACACAAGGTCACCGACGAGTGAAAGGAGTGAAGACACACACACACACGCACACGCACACAGAGGACAAACTGCACTGAGGATGTGTGTTCTGAGAAGGTAGCTTGTGTGCGTGTGTGTGCGCGTTCGTGTGTGTGTGTTTCGACGCTCTCGTGCGCTGCACCTTACACCTGTGATATGATCTGCATGTTGAAGCTGGGGGAGCGAGACTGCTTGGTGAGAGGGGCTCCAGGGGTCAGGAGGTCGTGGGCCTCCTCCGGCCGGACGAGGTGCTCCTCCTGGAGGCTGATGGTGGAGTGGCGGTGGGATCCAGCTGGCGGAGGCCCCCCCTCCACATGGTCCTGGTCGTCCCTGCCTCCGTTCAGGCTGAAGTTCATACAGTCAAAGGACTTGCTGGAGGAGGTGCTGCCCGTCCGTACCAGCGGGGGCCCTGCAGGGAAGCTCAGGTGCTTCTTGATGGGGCTGAGCTGGATGGCGTCCAGGTGGATGCTGGCTGGAGGCGACTGCTGCCTCTGATGGTGCTTCCTGGAGCCAGCCTGGTGCTCTGCAGCCTGCTTCTCCACCTCTTTCTCCCGGTCCCGGTCCCGGTCCCGAGACAGCCGGGCCGCAATGGCTTTCTTGATGCTGCTGCCGCTGCTGCTCAGGCTGCCGCCCCTTGGCCCGCCGCCACCGCCACCGCCGCCCGCCTTGGTGCCACTGGGCTGGCTGCTGCTGGACGCCCCAGAGGAGAAACCCTCGTCTGGGTCGTTGAGGTTGAAGGAGTCCTCCCCACCGCTCATACCGTCAGCCTCTAAACGTCCCAGCACCAACGGACAGAGGAACACAGGACGAAAGAAACAGAACGCTGGTCAGTGACACTACAAAGCCTCCAATGACACATCCGTCTGTGACTGTCGCTGAACATCACACGCTGGGACTGATGTCAACCAGCAGCCCAGAGTAAAGCTGAACTGGGAGCTTCTCGCCCTCCACACAGGCTACGTTTCACCGCACCGCTCCATGACTTTGAGCCCTGAAGTCGCATGATGTAACTCCCATCGACTACGATTTGACTTGTCTGTTAGTGATGCGTTCGATAACAGGCAGATCATGTGACAAACAAATGGAAGCATGAATAAACAACAGTTCCTCATCCACTTGGAGCCTCGGCCTTTTGACAGCTGCAAGGGAAAAACACGATAGAGTTGAGTTCAAATTCAACAATGCTGTTAAAGGAGGAGAGACGGCCAGTTGTCTGTCTTCATGCACCGCTGGGACGAGCACAGCTGGACGTCAGGGAGCCGCAGGCAGCACCGGAAAACAAAGGTCTGCACCGACATGCACGGAACATGCTCTCCTGCCCCATCCCTCCTTTGTCCCTCCTTAACTGGTCAACTGGAACAACAATCGGATCCACTGTGGAGCTGCATGTTTCATTTCTTCATTGTTTTCGGAGTTGCAGACAGTAAGTTGACAAATGGAACGCTCTCCTACCCAGAGAAATCCATCTCGAGGACCCTCAGAGTCCAAGATGGATAATCTGACAGTATGAACTGGTTGTGGAACATCTACGAAGTAGTATTACTAACAAGGGTTGTTCCTTCATCACCTGACACTGGCCTCAGCTGAATGTAAAGAAGAACAGTCGTCACGTCAGAGTGACTGGATGTATCAAGACAGAACTAAGTACAAACACCGTTCTCATCTCATCCCCTGTGAAATTAACGTCAACAACAAGCTATCAAGGAAGACTTCTGGATAACCTGAGCGAAGTGATCGACGTCCTCCAAGAACAGAGGAAAGCAGCACAAAGAGTGAAATGAAACCCAACTTGGAGCTAATGGGCAAAACACACAGTCCACAGTCAGTCCCACAACTTTGGTTCAATGACGACTGATCAGCTCCAATATCTATCTGCTGATTCTTTTATCCGAGCTGAGCTCCATAAAACATCAAAGAAAGCATGATGGCGCTCCAGATCTGCCAGCTGATGTTAAGTCGTGTCAAACGACGTTTCAACACAGACTGAGACCGTTTACAGTGGACAAAATGGGCTGTGTGATCCCCTAGGTCCTGGTCAAACTAGCTTCTAGTCAGTGTAGAAGCTTGTTGTAGCACTAACATGCAGCATGACGGGCTCGTTCCCACTCACTGAGCGGAGCATGGTTGAACAGAAAATGTTTTATACAGCAGATTAATGATCCCACATTGGCAGCAAATGGTAGTTGAAGAGCTCCAAACAATAACTAGCTACCAGAGGTCAAGCTACAGGCTGGAAGTCAACATGCTCAGTGAGTGACAAGGATGGCAGTCTGAAGAACAACAGAGGAGACATGATGAAGAAGAGGAGGGGACATGACATGACCACAGGCCCATGCAACATGGCACTCAACAGCCACGCTTCCTTCAAACCCAGAATACGCAACTCTAGTGTCCTCGGAGGAGGCGACACAAAGCTTTGGACGGGTAGTCGGGGGTTGATCAGCTGGATGAGTTAGTACACTCTGGGGAAGTGCAGAGGCAGCCAGAATGGGAACAGACAAGTGCAATCCCTCAAGCTGGGGGGCGGGGGTAGTTGGAGGAGGAGGAGGGTGGATGAGATACAGACTCCTCCTGAGACCCCCTCTGCTGTCAGTGTCTGCCCCTGTCCCCTACCCTCGAGTGTGATGGGGGGAATGATGCTGCTGCTGCTGCTGCTGTGGTGGCTGTGAGGCCGCACTCCTCTCTCCTCTTTGGCTGCCAGCTCCCAGGGAGAGTGCTGCTGCTGCCGGTGGTGGTGGTGGTGGTGGTGGTGGGCGGGGCTAGGAGGATTGACGGTGAGGCTCAACTCGGCATCGCTTGAGTAGTCAAAACAATCTGGGAGTCAACAACACAGATGAGGAGATGTAGTTCTTTAGTGCGATCTCAGGCCTCGTCACAGCAGGCCCCAACAGTCGTCATGAGACACAGGAGAAGAATAGTCTGGATATGAACGCCATCAACCGGTGGAATCTACAAGCACCATTTTGTCGCACACACGTGATAAACAAGCGGAGCAGTGATAGGAACAAGCACAGAGACTGTATGAGGACGATAACACTGACGTGAACTGAGGAGACACACTGGGTGACAGTACTTCTTTCCTTCTCACTGTTCATGACAAACACCAAACAGGTTCTCTCATCCAACTGTTCCTTCTTGTGGCCTTTTACAAATAAAAAAAACACGCTGTGTACGCTTCTTCCCCTTCCTGTCACTTCCTCATCCAACCTAGCACAGGGTGGAAGGATTTCCCTGCCCTCTCTGGAGCTTGGTGCTGCCATCTTACCCTCTCTCTTCCAGCGGTGACGGCGAATGGAGGCGGTAGTGATGGCTGAGATGGAGATGCGGCTGATGGTGGGCGTCACTTCCACCTGCAGCACCTTGCGCCCCTGTGGCTCATCGGGGGCGCTGTCTGGCAGTGAGTTCTTCATGGCGTTCCCCAGCTGCAGTTGACACACACAGGCCACATCAATAAGCAGCTAAAGCAGGAGGCCTGAATGAAGACAGACACACACCAGCAGTCCCCAAATCTCATTCCATTCAAGGGGTTTTAGTGCAGGTTGAATTACAACAGAATGTGTCTGTAACGACGGGGGTGTCACATTTAACAGATGCAGTGGATCGCTCTGACGTTGGAAAACCACCAGCTGCATAAAATCTGTTTTCATTGGTGCAGTGCACGGCGTGTGTGGATCTCTGTGTCCATTCTGTGTAACAGGGTGTTCAGGACTGGGGACAGCCCACCTCAGGAACTGGCCTGTCATTCAACATGTTAACAAGGGTGGAAACACACTCCATCATTGCCCCTCCGTCACAGTTGTGTGTGTGCTGCCGGTGGATACCTGCTCCTCACAGGTGTTATTTATAAGTGCAGTTTCCAGTACCAGAACTGATAAACCACAGTACGTGTGCTGAACGGACACATTTGTTTTCTGCCCCCTGTGGTAAAATCACCCCATGTTACATGTTCATTCAGACAAACGTACTAAATGGGCAGCACATGCTTTAACACTCAGCTGAAAGACACAAAACCATTCTTTGCAGGTCAGATCATGACCTGCCTAACCCATTCTGAAGCAGACCTTCAGTAAATCAGCCCCTTAGTGGTGAACTTAAAAGGCAGCAGCAGCAGCTGTGACTCAGTATTGCAGATAACAGACAAAGGGCAGAGCGGCTGGATGTTGGAGGGGGAGAATCCTCAGCGACCGTTTGATGTTCTGGTCAGAGATGCTGTGATCACATGACCATGCTGTTTGGCTGAGGGCCCCTCTGGAGAATATTAGTTACAAACTACCGACATGGCAGAATCAGACATGTTTAAGACCGTCGCAACAAACTACAAGTCCCTGTGTGACAAACATGCTGGATCCTACCAGAAGAGGCTGAGAGTACAGCTCCAGCTGGGATCGGTACAGAATGTCTTCCAGAGCTTCTCTCCCCAACTCCCACTCTCCATTGTATCTGGAGATCACAACACAAAACACACACACACACACTTCATGTCACACTGAGATATTCAAGTGAACAGTCTGACAACACGCCTTGATGTCTGACTCACCCCCCCCCCAACTATTTTTAGTTATTTGGTCACTGGCTAACCGGGAGAGGAGGGAGGAGATGTTGGTTTCATTCTTTCACTCCTGACAGACTGATCAGATTTCCAATAGGGTTTGATCTGTGGATTGTTTGTGACACCACAAGTCCATCTTCACTTTATCCATTTGTTTTACCAGGAGACGATGACGATGTGATCCTGCACCAGTCTCACACAGACAGGGACGGATGCATGGCGCTCCATGTAGGTTTAATATCAAACACATATCAAACCTTGTTCTCAGATCCCTCTCCTCATGAGGTATTACAGCAGTGAAGCTTCAGAGGACATATTAACCTCCTCCACGCGGGCTGTACGTGTGGTGTGGAGCTGTTTATCTGCGCGGGCTGCCGTGTGTCACCTGCCGGTGACTAAAAAGGGGCATTATTCCAGCACACACGGTCCGGGTTCCCCCCCAGGGGCACACACGGATTCATGACGGCTGCTGCGTGTGCCCTCCTGGGAGCCCTATCAGGGGATCCATATCTGAGGACAGGGTATGATTGAGCAGCCGTAATCAGCTTTGCAGCGAGTGTGCTCATGAGGGATGAAATCACCTGTTTCCCACAATGCACTGCTGGTGTAATCAGTCTGCACGGCGGGGCGCTGCTGCTGGGGCTAGCATGTGCTGCGGCAGTGTGAATCAGTGGAAGTCAGAAATCAACACGAGCAAGAAAATGTGGCCAACCACTGCTCATGTGCTCTGTCAAATAACCAGTAGCTGGTGCTGTTCCTTCAGTCAAACACTGTTATAGTCTGCAGAAGCAGAGGGAGTAAAAAAAGGGCTGAGCTCTTGGCCTTCACCCCAATTGTTGACAGACGTTTGGCATTTGCCGTTCACATGTTCTTTTAAATCTGTTTGCGATGAAACATTTGATAAAAAAGTACACAAACATCTGTCTGGTATGATGAGGAAACAGCCCGTCGATACGTACATAGCGTGGTAAACAGCAGTCAGCATCTGCACCATGAACTCTGGGTCCAACAGCACGCGATTGCATGGATCCCTCCAGAGCTTTTGCTGCTGTCGGGGGAAACCGCACACACACAACCTGAGGAGGGAACACAGAGGCATGAGCGAGGCAGTAAAGGAGGAAAAGGATGATGACGTATCAAACGGAGAGTCAGCTTCCTGATGTGGGTGGACACAGAGTGAGAGAGATCTGCTGCTCTGCAAACTTCAGTCTGTCTGCACCGAGTTTGCCTAAGGCCTCGTCTGCCTGCTCGCTCCCAGTGGGGAAGTCTTCATACCCTGAGTGGTCTGCACACTGCAGCAGAAGAGTCACAGGGTGGCGCCTGCAGCATTGTGAATTCCATATTGATCTTTCCTCTCAGTGCCAAAGGTCTGTAGTTTCACAGCGGACAGATTCCAGCAGGTGATGCTTTGACTCAACAGCAAAGCTCTAATGGGGGCAAATGTATCTACATACGATGTGCAATCTTTTTTTTTTTAATCTATACTGACAGTCATCCTTCCACTGGACAATCTTTATTCAAACGGTGCAACCACACCTCTGGCTGTTCATTAGTCATTATTTCTGCTCATATTAACATATATTCATACTGCAAATGTCAAACTACCCCAAGCAACTCTTTTGCAATTTCAGTTTTGGAAATTCACAACCTTAAACTGTTGTGTATATATTTCATTTCAACGGATTGTATCTAATTTAAATGAATTTTATCTGTGATTTTGTTTTGTTTTGTCAAAACTTTTTCATAATGGATGTCATATGTCTTGCTGAAAGCTCCCAAACACAGTGTTTCTGTAAGTGTCTGTCAGACAATGACAGTACAGAGGGTTACTATCTACTGTTGACCATTTCACCCAGCAACAAGTTACTGCGGAGGTTGGTACACAGTAAAATGAATTTACTCTTCAGGAGAGGAACAAAAGGGAGAGGTCACATATCAGACACGATTGCAGGCAAGTCTGTGTCCACTTACCGTGAGCTCATTCTGCACACAGACTGATAGGAGGAAAGAGGCATGTAGACCACAGCAGAGTTGTAGCAGAGCATCAGGAAACATAGCACCTCAAACCTGAAACCACAGCAAACGTTATGTCTACCATTCCAGTAGTTGTTGTTCCTGTCCTGTCCGACGGTTCTGACATCCAGTATGACAAACCTCGGAAGTCAGGGATATTCGTGTTGTGGACGAAGAGCGATGCAGACTCCTCCAAGTTGATGAACTGTATTTGTTCTTTTGTTTTGGTGGTGAGAGTGAATAGGTGAGTGAGTGAGATGGGCATCTGACTTCCATGTCAGGCAGGCACAGTTTAACTAGGGAGTAGGGAGGGTGTGTGTGTGTAGCTAAATCTTTCCTGAAGGCAACTGTGCGAAGCTGTGCTGCCTCAGCCTACGAGCTCCATCATCACCTTCAAGTCTCCACAGACGTCCTGACTGCACTCAGACCATGTAGGTGACATTACACTGGTGCCAGCCTTGGTGCTGAAGGTGAACAATTTGAACTTGTCATCAGTTTTATTGGTTGAATGTCTGGCAATCACGACTTCAAACAAATACATTTTCATTTAGCAATGTCCTTGTCCAGAGCCAGCTGGCTCATCCCAACTCTCCCCCTCATGTCCTTTAAGGGTGTGATCAGTTCATGTGCCGTCCAACAATTTCTACTTCTTTAAGACCCTTTTCAATTAAGCAGATCAATCCTTTCAACAAGATGAAAGCCGTTAATAATGACAGGAAACCAGTGCAGACAATAACGGCAAAGAATATGTAGTCAGCACATTCTGTCGTACACGGCTGTACAATATCTTCTCATCAATTAACAGGACCTGGATTGACATAAGCTGCACATGGTGGTCAATTTCAAACCTAGTGAATTTTTGGGTGACAATTCTTGAATGTCACCCCTTGAACTAAAATTACAACTAGATCAATGTGAAATTGTGCATGTAGTTTAAGACAAGGTGGGTAATTAGTGTTTTACTGTGGAACAGATTGAATCAGATGATTAAGAGTACTCCAGCTGTGAATGTGTGGATCCCAAACAGCAAGAATAAACAAATGAGAGGACAAACTCAATATAATTAGACTAAAGTCTGAAATACTGGTGAAAACAAGTCATGGTATTGATTGTTGGGGTTTAGGTAAGTGTGTGTGTGTGTGTGTGTGTGTGTGTGTGTGTGTGTGTGTGTGTAAAAACGTTGATCTGCTGATGCTAGACAAACTGTAGCTTCTGCTAGAGGTCATAATTGACTGTGTGCTGAATGTCCAGGATGTAGATCATCAGAGGGAGCTGGTACCTCTCTGGGGCGTGGGGCTTTCATCTCTTAAAAACTGTCTCAGTCACACAAACACACTTCTAGATAAGCTATAGGGCTGCTGACATCCATAGAATATATTTACCACACAGTCTCTCACAGGCAGGAGCCACACAGACTGAGCAGTCGTATCTGTGCTGGGCTTACTGCCGCTCTTCCTGTCTCTACTGCTGTTGCTCTGTTTCAAATCTTGTACTTTTCTGATTAAACTTAGTCTTCTGAGTACATAAGTGTGTTCACACTGAGTCAGTATGTGAAAATGTAGTGTACTACATGCACTCAAACAGCTGAAAAGTTCAGTGGATCAACACTTTCCACCCTCAATGTTCTCCATCTTAGTGACGTAGAAATGACAACCTTTGACTTTTGGAGATGGTGGAGGACAACAGACACCAGTGACACCATGGGTGATATCACCTACCGATGGACAGCGTACATCACTTCAGTAAACACACTTATAAAGTCCCATCATTTTATAGCAGGTTCATGTCATTGGAAAGTTGAGTATCATTCAGCTGCTGCAGCAGAAATAAAATGTGGGAGCCAGAAAAGCTTTTAGGGTTATGGTCTGCTCATCTTTCATTTAAGCTCAGAGGGAAAAGAACTTTGTCATGAACGCAGTGAGTCTAGTGGAGCAGAGATGCTTAAAGCACTGCCACTTCCCAGAAGTCCAACTCAGTCAGTGCATGGAATGATGCGGTCGGTGGTACGTACCTGTTCTGAGCAGTGAAGGTCTCCCTCTGAGGATGGACGCCACTGTACACCACCCTGATCAGGTCATGTTGACAGAGAGCCCCCTCCGTCAATGCCATGGAACCGAGGCTAGAAGGCTGCACACACACACACACACACACACAAACAAACACACAGTTTAACATTACTGTTCAGGCCAACAAAAATATAAATCGAAAAGAATGAAATGAATGAATAATATCAAAAACATTCAGTTGTGTTTGTACATTTTCAACCTTGAGCACACACCGGCATGTAAATATGTACTTTGTAACCATGCTGGCATGAAGCCATGTAGCCAAAGGCTGACCTTTGCAGCCGTCACAGTAAATCAGGGACTGTTACTGCTGGGGTTGAAAACCAATACTCAGAAGTAAACAGATCATTCTGCACATGTTCAGATATTGACATTTGATTATTTTCCAAGTTTACTTTTTACGTTGAATTAGTATGTTAGCCTTACTGCAGGTCAATGCCCTCTCAGCCTAATGTTTTATTTTACCTTCTACCCAAAGTGGCTGTGGATATTTTCCATGACATTTGAAATTTGACAATGTAAGACACTGACCAGTCAGGAGAAAGTTCACAGCTTCAACAGTATTACAACACTTATTTACTGTATTATTTACAAGTAGAATTCCAGATGTTTACCACTGCTGAAATGTAACTACAGTATGTCTATCACACACCTCTGTTGAACCTGGTGCCATGCTAACAACTAACAGTGCTGTTAGTTATTCAATATCTACATGTGATTAACAACAAGCAAACTGAGATATAAAATAATACATGCAAACTAAATAAATAATCTAAAAATACTATAATAATCTAACATCAATGATATAATATATGATAATAGTATTAGAACAACATTAAAAGACAAAACATAAAGCACTTGAGGTCTGTCGTTACCCCCAGATGAGACCGTTGGTTGAAATAGAAACAGGTGATACAGTTCAGGTTTATTCACCACACCATCAAGTCTGGTGTGTGTGTGTGTGTATGTGTAAGTGTGTGTGTGTGTGTGTGTGTGTGTGTGTGTGTGTGTGTGTGTGTGTGTGTGTATGTATGTTAACTGT